>JARFXV010000259.1:440000-448676 GCA_031761425.1 Cosmopolites sordidus | reverse complement strand
CGCTCACGCACACGCACACGCACACGCACACGCACACGCACACGCACATGCACACCCAAACGCACACGCACACGCACACGCACATGTCCCATTCCGCTTTCTGAAGTAAATATTTTGTGGTGTGTATCCACGGATTTCTCTTGCGAAAGCCCTATAAAAGTCTCTGGTGTTATAATTGCGGAAATTCTTCTAGAATACTAGAGTCTAGTTGTGCCTTCATGTACTTCCTCTTAGTTTGCCTGATATCTTTTGCGGTCTGTTTTCTAGTCTCGTCAAAAACCTATTGACTTTCTAGGTATTTCTTAGTGTTGAAATATCTGAAACCTGTTAGTCCTGAAATGCTATATATATATATAAATATATATATATATATATATATATATATATATATATATATATATATATATATATATATATATATATATATATATATATATATATAATTAATTACACGTGGATATCTAAACAATATATAAATGACGATACTTTTCCCATTCATATAACATGAAAATTTTGCACTTTTTAGATATACATTTTTTCTCGCTTATTATATGACTTATTTTACTAAATATTCTTGTCTTAACTTCCGAAGGTTATAATTTATACCGTTTTCCTAATAATTTACTGACTACTGACTACCCGATGCCTTTTATTAATTTAAATGCCTTGCGATGCCTTTTAAAAATTTTAAATACGAAAAAAATGACATTTTATCTTATTTTAGGCATTATACCGTAACACTATCTGTTAATCAATTGTAAAAGTTTTATAACTATAAAATTATCGATACATGTTTATCGGAACAGGGATTAAACTTAAAAATCACATATAGTACTTGGATCCGGAAGTAGTTACTCTCATTTGTTGTCAAACGGTTCAAGTCAAACAGAAAATGGGTAGTCTTGAAATCAGACATCATGTATGACATTGATTGTCCCAAAAAGTACACTATAAATAAAATTAAATAAAAATTTATATAAGAAATTGACTACTGTGTAAGTTATTATACTTTAGATTTTTATTTTTACTTAGAGATTTATCATCAATGAAAACTTTTTAGAACCCGATATTAAAACATGGTCCGAAAATAATAATTATTTCGAAGGCTTAAAAAATATTAATAGTATATAAGTTGTTAATGATATAGCAGAGAGAGTTGTATAGTTGACGCAAGAATACATCAATGTGCTCACTAAAAATGAAAATCAAAACAATATCATCTTCAGCTGATAAAATACTATAAAAGTAATTTTCCAAGGGCGACAAAAGAATGCGTGACAAAAAAAATAATATTTCAATAGTTAAACTGTATTTCTTTTGTAATTATCAAACACAAAGTGTTTCTATGAATTAATAATTGTAAACAAACAATAAACTATAATAAAATAAAATGGAATACAAATACTTCTTGATGATTAAAGTTATAATACTTAAATTAAGATAAAATATCAATTTTTTCATATTTAAAATTTGTTTTTAATTATTATTGATTTTACTTATATATATATGTATAAACGCCTTTTAAGAGGTTGTTGTATGTTGGTTATTCAACTGTGCGTAGGTATATGGAGAAACTCAAAGTTTAAAGTTTAAGAACAAATCAAGAGGTGATAGACGGTAGTAAGAGCTCGCGTTAAGCTCCAGTTGTTAATTGTCTCAGTTGCTAATCTTTTTCCTAATGACAGCTTTAATAGCGAAAAATATCGATTTTGTATATCCTTAGCTGTATATAAGTCTTGAAATGTATTTCTTCGCAAAACAAAATATAATAAGCATAATTAATGTAAAATCTATTTACTTATTGAAACGCTTTAAACGATTTAAAGATTTTACATGCCGATTCGATGTTATAAATTACAACTGCACAAAGTTCCTTGGAACGCTTCCATTTGTTTACATTATTGCGTTATCTTTACTTAAAGAATAAAAGATAACGTTTATAATTTGCGGAGGAAAAATGAGTAGATAAATGATTTATTTACTAGAAACATTCGACATAAGCAGATGAAAATTTCGTACCGAACAGCTTTATTTATTTCATGTGATGGTATGGAGGCAAAGTAAACTTTCAGATGACCTTATCATATTTTAGCAGTGCGTTTAGACAAGATCGATTTTTTACGCGTGTTTAATACGAGTGGTGGGATGACGAGGACTATGGATGTCTATAATCTACAGAGTTTGTAATGTTTCATTCTGTCAAATTCAAAAACGATCAGCGTTAGTTGTGTTGTGGTTCGGGTATTGATAAACTCAATTAGATTATAAGAAGCATTGCTAGTTAGTGTTATTGAAAGAAAATTTAGGTGATATTTTACAATGGAAAAGAAATTATTCAATTTGGAGACGGATGCGGACCGATTTAATATTGAATTTGAAAATATCATATTAAGTGTCAAGGCAATGAAGGGTAAGGGTCTAATATTTACTAATATAAACTATATTTTAATGTAAAATATTTCATATTAAAATATCTTTGTTATTTCTTCACAAGATATTTTCAAATTATGTGAGAATGTTGCTTTAAGAGCTATTAAATATATATCCTGAATTTATATCTCTTATAAAGCAAATATACAGCTTTACTGTGATTTACTATTACTTTACTTACTACTTACTATTGTGTCTATTGCTTTATAGTGATACTTCTAAGAATTTCAAAACCGTCTACATTGAGAGTTGTTAGTTGAATTAGTTTTAAGTTAGTTTAATACAAGAATTTTTCTTGGTCTTAGAAGCTTCTGAAAATAAAGCAAGCATCGTAAACACACAGAATAATATTCCTTTGGTTCTAGACTTGACATAGATTAAATATATTAGCTAGATTAGCTTATAATGGAGTAGATTTCACTACTTAGTATTCAAATAAATTATTTGCGTATAAAGAGGACTTTGAAAATTGCTTGAACAGCATGATTTGAATATCATCAGACTGAAAAAGAAAAATTCTGCTATAATAGTTTTTGTTGCAATGCCTCGAGTTTCAATATACACATGTATTTGTCTGTTTTTATATATATATATATATATATATATATATATATATATATATATATATATATATATATATATATATATATATATATATATATATATTCAAAAGTTTGGAATATTCACATTTAACTTTTTTATTGATATTAAAAATTTTTACAAAGAGGATATCTCATCTCCCAGTTTGTTAAAAGACTATATCCCAATGTCTATTAGACAGAGCACAGGGATAGTTATAACCTAAAATTGGTGAATATCAAGCAGATTTTCGATCGGGCAGATCCTGCCCTGAACGGATCCTGAATCTAAAGTTGATGCTAAGATATCAAAAACTGTACAATACAAATCTCGTCTGTACATTTGTGGATTTCAAAAAAGTATATGATTCTATTGACCGCGAATCTTCTATTCAAAATCATAAAAGAACAAAGACTATATCTGAAAACGCAGGTAATTATTAAAGTAACATTAACTAACACAAGGTCAAAAGTTAATTTCATGGGTGACATCTCAGAGCCCTTCGAAATTAAAACTGAAGTGAGACAAGGAGATAGACTCTCGGCACTCCTATTTACTGTGTTCTAGAAAAAGTAATACAGAAGTGGTATGAAAAAAAGTCGGCCCTGATTATTGACCAGCCCATTAAACTGGGGAGAACCAAAATCAAAAATGACTGTCTGGCATTTGCTGCTAATCTAGCAATTTTAACTCAAGATATATTAACGGCACACAAACAGATTGAAATCCTAAAAGAAACGGCAGAAAAGGTAGGACTCCAAATTTTCTTTGAAAAGACACAATACCCGACCTGCAATAGATTAATAACACTATTTCTAAAAACTTTCTAAAAATATGGGAACATCAGATGAGTCTCTCAGTTCAATTATTTGGATGAAATAATCATGGAAAACGGGTTGGAAAAAGTGGCTAATAAAGGTAGATGTAACAAAATGGAAACTGTATTGAGACTTATACAAAATATTTACAACAAAAATGTCTATCTAAAAGTACAAAACTGAGACATTACAATACAGTTATTAAGCCAGAATGTCTATATAGGGCAGAAACGCTCATTTTGAATAGAAAGAAAGGCATCAAGGAGATTGAAAAGAAGGAAAGAAACATCATAAGAAAAATCTTAGGCCCCAAGCAAATAAATAGCACAACATACCGACTTCGAGAAAACCAAGAAATCAAACAATAACCAGATGTACACAGCGATATGAGAAAAAGAAGACTTAAGTTTTACGAACACATAAAAACGGAAGAATCCGAGTAGGCTAATTAGACAAATAGTAGAATTTTATGAAAATAGGGGTTGAGCTAAAGTAGAAATAATTAAATGGATTGCTGCAATTAAAGATGACCTAAGATCAGCAAATATTGCACACAGGGAAATTCATAGAAGCTGTTTCAGACACAAGGTTAACGTTTGGGTGTTTGGCCAGAGAGAAAAATGTAGGAAGACTGGAACAACTTGGTCTGGTGAAAGGAAAAAAGGCGTAGCGAAAGAATGAAATCAGTATGGGCGTAAAGAAAGGCTAACAACAACAGACGTCTTTAACTGTACTTCGCGTGGTCCACCAGGGACCATACGTGAATAATAATACTAATATATATGTCCAAAAGTTTGGAATATTCAAACATTTCACTTTTTTATTGATATTAAGTTTTGCTTTTACTCGTTTACGTAATCATTTTATTATAACTCTTACTAGTACCAAATAAAACTCGATACCAAATGATCAATGTGTCTAAAATTGATTTGTTATTTTGGAGTCAAGAAATTACAGTGTACCAATTGCCTGCAAAAGTTATTTATAAATAAAAAGAACAACTTTCTCTGTATGCATGCCTGTAGGCTATTTGGCATGCTGTCGATTAAATGATCAATTTGAGCTTGTGGAATTTTTCCCATTCTTCACGAGCAACATCTTTTAGTTCTAGCGTTCAGCGTTCTTGCCATGCACTTTAAGAAAATTTTGCTGATGCTGTCCCATGAGCAGGTGCGTTGTCATCCATGAAAATAAATCCGTCATCTATGCACCTAGGAACAAATGCACAACATGATTTAAAACTACTTCGATGTACACAGGACCAGTGGTTCTTCTCTCCAGGACCAGTGCCCTTCTCATAATACCATTCCAAAACATCACGCTCCTACCTTCAAATGGGATTTGTGGTTGAGCTGTTGACAGGCTTGTCGACCTGGAGCTCTCCAAATTAATGTTTTTCGAAAATCAGAAACCAAGCCAATTCTCCTCACATCGGAGAACTTCACGTCATTCCAGTTGATCCATCATTTCTCGAGCCCATTAAAATCTAACATTTTTTTTATTGAAGAGTTAGTTTGGCGTGTTCCCAAACGGTCTTTTGCGATACAAATTTACCGTTTTCATCATTTTCATAGTTTGTCGTGAAACATTCGTATTTTAGGTCTTCTTCGTGGACGTTTATGATTAAGTGGTATCCATCCGAGGATTCCTTTGGTCGATCAGTCGTCCCATCGCCTCGATATATGACCTAGCCACCTCCATCTCAAAAAAATGTGAAATTAAATTTTCGAAAAATTGAGATAATTTAAAAACTTTGAAGATATCAGGTTCAAAATCGGGGTAGTTGGTTTTTAAAGGAAAGAAATTCGAATTTGGTGAACCTAGTTCCTAGAGGGCGCCTTGAGTTCCTACCTTGAGCCTAGTCCCTAAAGGGCGCTTACTACCTACCTTGTGAGGAATTAACTCGCTCATATTTTTTACCCTATAAGCTAGGAATATTTTGACTTCAAAATAGAAAAGTCGTAATTTTCACGTAAAAAAGGTACCGTTAGTTAATATCGATATCTCATGCCGTTTGCGAGATGTTCGTGTTCGAATATTCCATTGTACATCTTGTCGATGGCTGAAAAATATGCAATTCACAAAGTGTGCTTTGAATACGAGGAAAAAACATTAAGATGTCAAAAATACAACAGACTTGATTTAAAATAATAATTTTTTGAAATTTCCTTCAGTACGTGTTAAAAGTGTTCACCGTTTACTTTAATACACTTTCACAGGCTCCTTGTTAGTGTTGTCTCACATTTGAGAAGATATGTTCTTCATTTCTAATAACATTGGCGGCACCAATGTTATTAGAAATGTTATATGGGACACCCTGTATTTTTCCACTAATATATTTTTAATCGTGTATGGAGTTTGTTTTTAGGCATTTAAATAGACAGCTATATGTAAAAAAATATTTCTCAGTATATTATCCCATAAAGAAGATTAGTGATAAATTGATAATTTTAAATAAAAGGAAATAGAAATTGAAGATAAAAATAAAATAATTCACACATTGGTAGTTACGATTTCAACTAAAGGTAAAAATTATTCTTTTGATGTGTGTCATCATATTTGTCATGTTTCCTTCGGGCGTTTTTATAATTTTTTAATTCTTAAATATAGCCTAGTTTCAAGAAAGTTAGTTTCGACCTTTATTTCGAAATTTAGAACTAAAAAATATATCTGAAACATCTAGAAGAATATATTTTTGGTAATGATGAAAATAGTTTGGACATGTTAACTGATAACGTTGAAGTTATATTATATTGGGCCATTATTATATTGTTGTACCTGTACCTCAGTATTGACTCCACCGATTACGGTATAGGAAACGCCAATACAGGAATACAGAATGGTATCAATTAGTTTTTCATTCATTCATCATGATACTGTTTAGGTGACTGGTGGTTGAATAAAACAGATGAATGTGTAAAAAAAGGCAAAATAATACATGGAAGCATGTTTGCCGCAGTTTCTTCACTTATTTTGAAGAGATGCATACTAGTTAGATACTATTCTAGCCAGTTCTCTTAATCATTACAAGATAATATACTGAGAAATATTTTTTTACACATAGATGTCTATTTAAATGCTTAAAAGCAAATTCCATACACGATTAAAAATATATTAGTGGAAAAATATTTTTACAAAAAATTCAACGTTATTAGAAATGAAGAAAATATATTATCAAATGTGAGGCGACACTTAACAAGGAGCCTGTAAAAGCGTATTGAGGCCAACGGTGGACACTTTCAACACGTACTGAAGGAAATTTCAAAAAATTATTATTTTAAATAAAGACCGTTGTATTTTTGACATCTTAATGTTTTCTCCTCGTATTGAAGGCACACTTTGCGAATTGCGTATTTTTCAGCCAACGACAAGATGTGCAATGGAATATCCGAACACGAATATCTCGCAAACGGCGTGAGATATCGATATTGACTAAGGGTACCTTTTTTACGTGGAAATTACGACTTCTCTATTTTGAAGTCAAAATATTCCCAGCTTAATAGGGTAAAAAATATGAGCGAGTTAATTTTTCACAAAGTAGGTTAGTAAGCGCCATTTAGGAACTAGGCTCAAGGTAGGAACTCAAGGCGCCCTCTAGGAACTTGGCCCACCAAATTCGAATTTGTTGCCTTTAAAAACCAACCACCCCGATTTTAAATCTGATATCTTCAACCGTTTTTAAATTATCTCAATTCGAAAAATTAATTTCACATTTTTTTGAGATGGAGGTGGCTAGGCCATATAGCGAGGCGATGGGACTACCGATGGACTTTTCAATAAAAAAATGTTAGATTGTAATGGTCTCGAGAAATGGTGGATCAACTGGAATGAGGCGATGTTCTCCGATGAGAGGAGAATTGGCTTGGTTTCTGATTTTCGAAGAATATTAATTTGGAGAGCTCCAGGTCGACAAACCTGTCAACAGCTCAACCACATATCCCATTTGAAGGTGGGCGCGTGATGTTTTGGAGTGGTATTATGAGGGGGCACTGGTCCTGGAGAGAAGAGCCACTGGTCCTGTGTACATCGAGGTAGGTTTAAATCATGTTGTGCATTTGTTCCGAGGTGCAATATACGATGGATTTGTTGTCATGGATGACAACGCACCTGCTTATCGGACAGCATCAGCAAAATTTTCTTGAAGTGCATGGCTAGAACTAAAAGATGCTGCTCGTGAAGAATGTGGGAAAATTCCACAAGCTCAAATTGATCATTTAATCGACAGCATGCCAAATAGCATACAGGCATGCAAACAGACCAATGGAGGAACTACTGCTTATTAGTTTTATTGAAATTTGTTCTTTTTATTTATAAATTACTTATATATACATATATATATATATATATATATATATATATATATATATATATATATATATATATATATATATATATATATATATATATATATATATATATATATATATATGTATATATATAATAACCTTTTACTTATAGGAAAAAATTGGTGAGTTCGATTCTTGAATGTTGATTCTTTTTGGTGTCCTATTTTTTCTTAAACCTTATACACACATACCTACGTTGTAGCGAAACAAGTGTATCGGGACAAGTTTCGGGACTATTCCAACACATTTTTCTTGTATTGCCAGATTATCGCGATACGATACGAATGTCCCAAGTTGCAGGTCTCCAATAGAACGGGGAACATAATACCATGTAGCGTCTGTACCCTAATGTGTACGTGTTCCGATTCGTTTCTACCTCACTAGGATGGAGATTACCATAAGATCTCCCGATGGAACATGAATTGGAAAAGGCTGGAATGGTTTCTCTAAATACAGTGCTCCCTGTTGAAATATTTGCTTTAGCCATCAAAAAAAGTGTTTGG
>JARFXV010000259.1:215000-437500 GCA_031761425.1 Cosmopolites sordidus | reverse complement strand
CATATTTACCGAGAAATCCAGAACAGTGGTCTAAGCGATAGAACTATGAGCTATACAGAGAATATCAGGACCTAAAATATTATTTTATTTAAGATTAAACTTTATCAATGTTGGAAGACTGAGATGGATAAGTCATGTTTAAAGATCGAGTAACCCCACTGCAGCAAATAATTAGCCAAGTCATAATATACAAAATACCCAAAATACTAATAAAAGCCAGGAACAAATTATATAAGATTATCTTATTTTTACTCTTTATTTTGTTGTAATCTATATTTCACATTAATTCAGCTTATTAGTTCTTGAAAATTTTAGAAATATCTAATAGCAATAATTCTTAATTCTTGATATAATAATTCTTGATTAATAAATTAATTCTTGAATTATCTAAAAGTAAATTATTTTGTGATGTATGAGCATTAAATTTTAGTATAGATTTTCAAATATTTGAATTTAAGTAAGGTGTATGGTATTGGAGCGACCTGTTTGTTTTCTAAATCGAATAAAACAATTTTATACTTTGTTCTATCACTTACACTATCTATCACATTCTCAAACATTACTTTAAAACATTAACGAAACTATAGTCACACAAATTCAAAAATAAAAGTGATAGATAACAAAGTATAAAATTGTTTTTTTCGATTTAAAAAATGAACTGTCACAAAGTAACGGACTAATCAATCAACATGTTTGTTTTCTGTTTGTTATCACTTTATGTCTTATTTCTGTTTGTTATGTCTTACCATATAATTTATTTTTTGGATTGTGTTGGCTTCTACTTGATAGAAATGCATTATAAATGTTTAATGAAAGACTGTTTAATCTATATTTCCACTTCCTTATTAATATTTGAGGCGTTTCGCTAACACTGTAGCTTCTTCAGAACTGGCTACCTTGATACACCTGAGACATGTTAAAATAAGTATAAATACAAAAAGTTTCGACAATATTTTTTTTTAAGAAATCCACAGAGATGCTATTCATTGTCTATACAAATTCAGTAACGGAGATTTGTTCAAGACTATTTGGCCATTTAGAGCGATTTTCGCATTTTTAAGACGGTTTTTTTCTAAACTTTCCAGATAGTTTATTTTGTTGCCTTTGTTATGTACATGTTGTATTTTGAATTTATTATTAAAAAGATGGTTCTCATTTAACGCATGTGAGGCATAGTTCGAATTATGTTTATAACTGATAAAGTTCTTTCGTGTCTTTAAATTATTTTCTTCAGAAAGACCCGCCTGTTTGTTCTATATAAGTTTTTGGACACGACCCACGATACAGTTGATATATCCCTGTTTTATCTTTTTTGTTTGTTTTTGCTTTGCAATTTGGATATATTTTCCAAGGCTGTTATTGGCTTTAAAGGCTACTGTTTTTGTATAAGAGTTTTTCAATATTTTCCGACAATTTAGGAAATTATGTTAGTAATTTGAATGTATGGCCTTTTTCATTCTTTTGTGTATATATTTCAGAGATAGCCTTTTTGTATGGTTTTCTTTTTAGAATGTTATCTGTTGTTCTCTCTGAATACCCGTTGTTTAGGGCAATTTGAATGATAGTGTTTAGTTACTTATTAAAATCTACGTCTGATAAAGGATTATTGATCAGTATGTGTACAAAGCTTTGAGAAGCTTCTAGTTTATGTTGTAGTGAGTGTAATGATTTATTACGTATTGTTGTATCTGTGTGAAAGGGTTTGCGGAATATCTTGAAACTATTTTTGTTTGAGATTCATGAAATAGTTAAACCCACTAAGTTTAAAGCTTTGTTTTTTTTCCAATTCAACTGTAAATTTTATATTTTTGTGGATTGAATTAATATATTCTAGAAATACACATAGTTCTCTATTGGTACCAACAAAACATGCCAAAATGTCGTCCATATATCCATACCAATATACAAATTGTTTATTTAATCCACTGTGGTGGATTATCATGTCAATATTGTCCATAGATATTTCCGCGAGTAAGGGGCTTAATGGGCTGCCCATTATCAAACCCTCTTGACTATTGTAAAAGATGTTAAATGAAAAGTAGTTTTGGGACATGCAAACAATTAGCAAATTTATAATTTCCACGATTATAACTGGGTTAACATTATTTTTAATTAATAATTTTTTTACTAATATTATTGTGTCTTGAGGTGGAATGCTGGGGAATAAATTCTGGACATCAGATAATATTAATCGGACTTTGGTTGGGATTGTCATTTTTTTTATTTCGTCAGCTAATTCGTATGAATTTTTAACACTATAGTTAGGTCGAAATTTGCAATACGATTTAATTATATCTATTACGTATCTTAATATTTTGTAAGCAGGTGCACGCAGACAAGAGACAATGTATATATAATTTTTTATGGCTATGACTGTCTTTCCTTTATCAAACTCTATGCAAACTATGTTATTTTCTATTGATTTTTTATGTATTGGTATAGCTATTGTGAATTCCCCGAAGGGTACATTTCTGTTAGATATAATTTCTTTTTTTAATAATTTCGGCTTTTGCTAATTTCTATAAATAATAAATTTATTTATACTACGCATTAAAGATTTTTTTATAAGGTTCTTGAATTGCTTAAACTATTTTGTGACTTATATTACTGGCTTTTCAATCTCTCAAATGATTTAGAAAGATCGACTTATTGAAAAAAACATATGTAATAAATGCATATTATAAATAAATGTCAAGGACTAGTCAAGCACTAGTTTAAGTGAAAAAGATATAAGTGAAAAATAGATGTAAGAAACAGAAAACAAACTGGTGGCTCCAACATGACACTTCTCATCTAATATTAATTAAAATCATTCAATAAAAATATGTATTATAAATAATTGACTGATTTGTCTGTTAGTTTGTGATAGTTCATTTTCAAATTGAATGAAACACATTTTTTACTTTGTCTATCTATCATTTATTTTGTTTTTAAATTTGTATTCGATTCTTATGAAACTATAGCCACAAAGTTAAAAATAATATAAGTCATAGATAACAAAGTAAAAAATGTGTTTTATTCAATATTTATTATAATTTAAACCTGATTCATTTCAGAATAATGTAATTCGAGAAAAAATAAGAATTTGTTGCTACTAGATATTAAAAAAAAAATAAGGATTAATAGGCTGAAGTAGTATCAAATATAGATTAAAAGAAGGAAACGAACGAAAATAAAGTAATCTTCCAAAGTATTAATTATTTCAAACGTTGGATTAACAAGAAAAAATATTCTCTATAAAAGTTAATATATTCAGGGTGAACAAAATTTACGACATTAACATTTTATTATCAAAAAGTACATGTAAAGTTGCTCAATCTACAATAAATGTTCGAAATGACTTCCTCCAGCCTTGATACAAGCATTCAATCTCCTCGTCATTGACTGCCGAACTCTTTCAAACACACCAGGGTCGTTTCTAATTGCAAACAAACATTCAACGAGAACTGATGTTGAAAACTATCTTCGCATACCTCATGCGGATTTTCATCTGCCCACACATGGTTATTATGAAAATTCCTTATTGCGTTTCTTGCGAAAGTGACTTCATCGGTGAAAAGAATTTGTGTCCGGAATAGAGGGAAAAGAAGTAAAGTTTGCAATATACATTGACATAATGCAATACGTGGATAAAAATCAACAGGTAGTAGTGCCTGAACGCGTTGAATGTGGTATGGATACAACAAATTGCCCCTTTCCAAACTTTCTTTCGAACTTTCCAAACTGTCCAGTGATTCACATTCAAAGTATTTGCAATTTTTCGCGTAGGGTCTTCCGCTATCATGTCCAGCACATTTTGTCCCAATTGTACCGTTCTTACAGTCAGTGATCTTCTTGACCCTTCAGTTCGTTTCAATGTGCCTGTTTTACGAAGACGTCGATGAATGTTTTCGAAGATTTTTCGGTCGGGGACATTACGGGCTGTAAATCGTTCACTGTACAATCGCCTAGCTTGTAATGCATTGCCATAAGCAAGTCCATATATGAAGTGCATGTCAGTCATCTCGGCGTTTGTATACATTATGATAGAAGACTTCACTCACTATTTAAGACACGTCAAACAGCCAAACGTCACTCAGTCTATGTAAACAAATGCGATCGATGAAATCGACTTACTAGATAAAACAGCCGTTTCAAGTGATTTTTCGTTTTCGATTTCGCCGTTTCAAAAAATTTTGTACTTGATAAACTCATTCAATCAATTAAAAATTGAGCAATGGTTATCTTGAACCCCTCATTATGTTACGCCCCTGACTGAAATTTTTAAATTTGAAATGCATAGTTCGGTTTGGCGCAATATTCACCAAATTTCATAATTTTATTGTAAACGGTATCGGAAATATGAAAATCCGTCTTCAGGATGCTCCGTTTGGGACAGCTTCCTTAGGACAAAATTGTTGTTGAATATCCTGTGCAACTTCTTTTGGGCATTTAGTGCATTTTCATTTAAGAGTATATATACAAATCAAACTGCTGAGTTAACGTTAAAGTTAAATTTAACACTTATTTTTAACAATAATTTTTTACACGATAATTTAAAAAACTAGCTCTTAAATTGAATTCAGAGGACTCAGTGCTATTTTTAATATCAGATATTACTTAACAGTAAATATTTAAGAATTGAGTGAATGTGACTGACGAAATAGAAGAGACTTAAATTTGATAAATATAATTTTAACGACTTCAAGGCTTTTCATATTTTTAATTATACAATATCTTTTTCCTAATTCTTAGTTTAACACAAATAGTAATTATAATATGAAATCACTATTAAAATGTAAATAATAAATAATTTGTTTTTTGTAAACCCAGTATAATTTAGTATTACAAAATAATTAAGACTTATTAGGTCAGGTCAAGAGTATAATGATTGCAATTTTGTGCAATCGCAGAATTAATTCTTTTATCCAAAATGGGCCAGCTTTTTTTTTGTAGATAACAACTGTTTATTATATTTTAATTATCTGACATTCGAATTTTATTTCTTTCGCTTCGAATTTGCTTCGAAATTGATTTCCATTCAATCTATTTCCATTCAATTCTATATGTTGGACATTGACAATACTAAGAATGTGAGGAGCTAAATGAGTGTAAGAACGCCAAATATTTCAGATTTGGATAACAGGATTATCATTCTGTAAAATTGCCAGCATATCTGGTGAAAACTTACATGAATATTAAGATTTTGTAAGGTGTGATTTCAATAAGGGCGAATGCGATATGTTTGAAGTACATGATGTCTTGCTGTTTGGTCACAATAAGAAATTCTTAAATGTTTTTAATTGTATTCTTTAGAATCGGGAACCATATTGAATTTAAATCTACCGAACGCATAGCAATACAGTTATTTAGATTTAAATTAATTATATCGGATTCTTTTAATCTTCCGTATTGTGTTACCAATTATTTTAATATTTGTTTTGGAATTATTCCAATTGATTTTATGACCCGATTCCCAGGCGTGTTAACAAATTCTAGATTTATTAAAGTCAACCTTTCTAAGAAGGTTTTTATGTTTTTTTATTCTAACATCTAACGAATTTTATATATTTTTAATATTATTTGGGTTTTTCACCACGAAAACTCAAGACGAAAAAAAAAATATACGAAAATTCTTCTTAATGTGTCCTTATCCTTACAGAGGTAGGCTATCATTAAGCAGATTTGGGTTTTATTTGATGCTTCTTTGAACATGTACAACATGAACATGGATCATGTACAATTAAGCCATTTGCGCAGGTTTTAAAGTTACGATATCCTTCTTCTCCGCCTGCCAATTACCATTCCCTGAATAATCAGTTGGAGCAGGTGGTACCGATATTATCTCATATAATGTCATACTTATTTCAATTTTATGGCCTCGACTTGGATATACAGATTGTGGTTACACATGTGTAAACATTACTGTGAAGTGGTCACTCGATTCGAGCAAACACTGGACCCATTGATCTAATACCTTTTTAAGCCTAAATGTTCATGTAGGATATTCTAAACGCATTCGTCCGAGATGTTATTATCTCAACAATTTCTATAACCTCCATTCTGTAATTGTCCAATACGTCAAATTTTTCTCGTTCTAAGTGTGGAGCGTTACTTGTGCTGGTTCGACTACATCGAAATTCACTTAGCTACCTATGAACCACGAAATATAAAAGAACAGGGTCTTCGTAATACTTTTCCAGCCTTTATTCGGCTTGTACGAAGGTTTTTCTAATCAAAAATTTGCCAAATATAACTGAATGTCATATCGGCTTGAATTCATTCAACGTTGCTAGAAACGAAGTTGCTTTTTAGAAATGCAACCACCTTTGCAATCGCACTGCTATCTACTGGAAAAATATCTGATTTTTTAATATCCTATAATTATTAATATTCTAAAATTGAAAAGGTACAAAAAATAATTTATATTAGATGATGATTATTAATTCAACTATCGATGTAATGATTTACAATTTCAAGAAAAAAATTTACCTTAGGCTTTGAACATAGTTCGGTTACACATTTAAACAAAAAACAATTATTATAATAAAATACCTTTGGAGTTGATTATGTTTTAAAATATATGCAAAAAATGTATTTAAATTAGGAATATTACTAATTTAATTATTAACCGCAATATATCCATGACAAAGATAATTCTAAGTTGAAAAAGTAACTCTAAGATCACATGCAAAATGTAAAGTGTGCTTTTGTTACATATACACCGACATTCAGAAACAAATGAATGAACCAGTTGCGTTGAGTATAACGGCCAGAATGTAGCATTATAATAATACGTTCTTTTGATTTAGCAGCATATAATTTGAATCAAATCGTATGCCTGTTCGTGTGAGGTAAAAATGTATTCATTATTTCGCAAATTAATTAATCGGAAAGTTACGATAGTGCAGTTTTCACAAATTGTGCATTATTTCGTAAATTTACCCAGCTATTTTTTTATATTATTTAGAAAAAAAAGTTTTTTAATAAACATGTATCCAAAATGTAACTATTTCCTCAGAAAATATTATTTTATTTTACTAACAATTGGCAACATTGCAAATGCTATCATTGTTCTCTTAAGGTATTATATGAAAATAAAATATAATATTTTTATAACAATTTATTCCATGCGTTTCGGTATAATTTTGAGTCAATGTTGAAATTACTAGCACTAGTTTTTCATATCCTAATACCATAACTCGTTTTAAACGATTCACGGCACATTAATTAAAACAATGAATCATTTGTTTCTTAATGTACCGTGAATCGTTTAAAACAATGGACTGATCATCATCATCATCATCAGATCTTGTCAGTCCACTGCAGGATGAAGGCCTCTTCAGCATGCTCCCAACTCTCGTGGTCCTAAGCTTTCCTCTGCAATTCGGGTCCAATATACTTAATGATGTCATCAGTCAGTCCATCGTATTTCGCTCTTTTCTGTAGACGTTTACGATCAAGCGGTGTCCAGTCCCAACGCCTCGCTACATGGCCTGCACACTTCCATTTCAATTCCTTCCTTCTTTCAATGATGTCATTCATTTTGGTTTGTTCTCCGATTCATGTGCAGAGCTTTCTGTTCCGTCTAATAATGCCAAGCATACACCGTTCCATTCCCCTTTGTGCTACCTGAAGTTTTTAACTGCGATGTGATTGTTCAGGTTTCACTTCCCTACGAGTTAACGGGCAGGACACACTGATCAAAGACTTTTCTTTTCAGGTAAAGTTGTAATTTGTTCTTAAACACTAGGTTGAGCCAGCCAAATGCCTGCCAGCCACATTTAATGCGTTGTTCCACTTCCCGGTATATATATATATATATATATATATATATATATATATATATATATATATATATATATATATATATATATATATATTAGCGTTATCGTTACGCCTTCCAGAGACTACTTCATTTGCCCGTGCAATGGGATTCAACAGGGTAAATGTATCAACATTTTTCTCTCTATTGACTGAATTGCAAGTAAAATACAACTTATTGGACCAATCAAGATATTTAATGTCGATGAAACTGGGATTACGACTGTCCACAAGAAGAAATCTCAAGTTTTTGCTCTAACTGGTAAGAAACGAGTAGGTTTTATATCTTCACCTGAAAGGGGCCAATTGACTACCGCAGTTTTGTGTGTGTCAGCTGCAGGTGCCTATAGATAGATGGTGCACCCTCTGAAACTATCGCAATATGCCATCCCAGTGGATGCATACAAATTGATATATTTGTTCACTGGCTTAGTCACTTCATCGCGAACGTCAAACCTACTAAAAATGACCCTGCTTTTGCTTGATGGACACGCGACGCATACTAAAAATCTTGCCTTAACAAAAAACGCACGAGATAATGGAGTCATCATAGTCAGTTTTCTTCCACATTGCACACATTGTCTACAACCTCTCTATGTTAGCATCACGGGCCATTAAGCACCTATTACAGCCAAGAAGTAATGATATGGCTGCATAATAATCGCGGTCGTATTGTAACCCAGTTTCAACTTGGAAAGCTTTTTGGAATAGCGTACGCAAAAGCAGAATATCTTTTTAGATCATGATTGTATTTTTGCTATTACAACGAACTGTTCTGAACAAGTTACAGTTGAAATTCAAGATAAAAATATTGTTGTTAACACAAACGTTGCAAAAGTTCAGCATCAACTTTCATAAGCTTTACCAATAAATCCACAACCAAATCCATCGAAGCAACCAGCAGGTAGTCCACAACCAAGCACTTCACGGCAATCGGTATTGTCGTCTTTAGCTTTTTCACCAGCTGATATTTTACCTTATGGCTTTACCTAAGCCTTATGTTGCAAAAAACAACTACAAATGCTCGTCGAGGTAAAAGTGCTGTTATTACTTCATCGCGTTATAAATTAGAACTCGAAGAAAATGACGCTAAATAAACCAACAAAAAAATGCTCCGAAACTTGTAGTGATAACATAGCAAATCCTAAAAATTCCAAAAAGAAAAAGATTTCAGACGATGGTGTATTTATTGCACTGAAATGCGCGATCAAGTGCTGATTGGGTGCAATGTTTTAAATGTAAGAAATGGTCCCATGAAGGCTGTACTGGTTGGGAACAAGATGAACTGGATGAGTTCCATTGTTTCCGTTATTAAGGGGCAAAGTCGGGTATAAGTTGAGAGTATACCCGGTTTTGGACCAGGTATGGGGCAAAACCGAAAAAAGTTAACTTTTGAAAATTATTATTTATTTATTACTTACAATAATGAAAACTATGATCTCGTTGACCAAATATGTGATTAATAAGTTAAACGAAGGGTAAAGTTAATCAATAATGTTTGAAACATTTCTTTATTTAACATTTCCCATAGCATCCCGATTTTACCCACTTTATTCTACGGCAGGGTGACGCAATATCGCCTCTCCCTTTCTCAGCCTGCCTTGAAGAAGTGTTCTGTAATTTGGATTGGGTACAGGGTGAAACAAACACCAATGACGCATATTTAAACCACCTTAGATTCGCAAATGATATCGTTCTTCTTTCACAAGACCCAGAGGAGCTGCAAAGGGATGAATTGGGGCAAAAAAAGGATTGGATTTGAAAGTTGTGGATCACTATATATATATATATATATATATATATATATATATATATATATATATATATATATATATATATATATATATATATATATATATCAATAAATTTACTGAGGACAAAAGTATTTCTATTTTAGAACGGATTTGGAAGTTGTGGATCACTACACAACTTCCATATCCATTCCTAAAATAGAAATTATTTTGTCCTCAGTAAATTTATTGAACATGACCTGACTCTTCTTTGGTTTATTTTCAAGCCATTGGTTCTCCAGCCCTTTGCAGCTCTTGTATGTGTCTTTGCACCTCTCCTCTGGATCTTGCGAAATAAGAACGATATCATGTGCGAATCTAAGGTGATGTTTATTCCATCCTGCTCTCAATCGAAATTACATAACATTTTTTCAAGGCAGATTGAGAAAAGAAGAAGCGATATTGCGTCACCCCACCGTAGGGTAAAGTGGGGTAAAATCGAGGCGCTAAGGGAAATATTAAATAAAAAATATTATAAATATTATTGATTAACTTTATTACCCTTCGTTTAGTTTAACTTATTAAATACATATCTGATCAACGAGATCGTAGGTTTCATTATTATAGGTAATAAAAAAAGAATCATTTTCAAAAGTTTTTCGGTTTTGCCCCATATCTGGTCTAAAACCGGGTATACTCTCATGTTATACCCGACTTTGCCCCTTAACAATGGAAGCAATTGAACTCATCCAGTTCATCTTGTTCCCAACCATTATAGCTTTCATAGGCCCATTTCTCACATTTAAGCCATTGCACCCAATCAGAACTTGATCGCGTATTTCCATATATTTCAGTGCAATAAATACATCGTATGAATGCATCGTCTGAAACCTTTATCTTTTTGGAATTTGTAAGATTTGCTATGTTACAACTAAGTTTCGGAACATTGTGTTCGTTTTTTTGGCGTCATTTTCTTCGAGTTCTAATTTTAAGGTGATGAAGTAGTAACAGCACTTTAACCTCGAAGAGCATTTGTAGTTGTTCTTCTTGCAACATATTGCTTAGGTACAATATCAGCTGGTGAAAAAGTTAAAGACGTCGATACCAATTGCCGTGAAGTGCTTGGTTGTGGGCTACTTGCTGGTCGCTTCGATGTAGTTGGTTGCGGATTTATTGGTAAAGCTTCTGAAAGTTGATGCTGCTATGCAAGCACAGGGTTAAGTTTTGCAAAGTTTGTCTTAACAACAATATTTTTATCTTGAGTTTCAACTGTAACTTGTTCGTCGTAGGGCCAGTACATGTGACATCATTATATGTTGTAGTAGCAGAAATGAAATCATGGTCTGAAAAGATATTCAGATTCAGTGGACAAATACCGGTTTTTTAAAAAAACCACTCATAGCATTTTGTAGAGTCACTGCTTTTGCGTACGCTATCCCAAAAAGCTTTCCAAGTTGAAACGGGGTTACAATATGACCTGGATTAGTACGAAGTCATGTCATCACTTCTTGGCTGTAATAGTTGCTTAATGGGCTCATGATGCTAACATCGAGAGGTTGTAGGCGATGAGTGCAGTGTGCAGGAAAACGGACTATGATGAGGGCAATATTTTTGGTATGCGTGGCGTGTCCATTAAGCAAAAGCAGTACAGAGTAATTTTTTGTAGGTTTGATATTTACGATGAAGCGACTAAGCCAGTGAATAAATATATCACTTTGTATCCATCCACTAGGATGGCATATTGCGATAGTTTCAGGGGGTGCACCATCTAACAATTCAGCAAATTAAGAGCGGTGGAACATGGGCACCTGCGGCTGACACACACAAAACTGCGGTCGTCAATTGGCCTCTTTCAGCTGAAGAGATAAGACCTACTTGCTTCTTACCTTTTAGAGCAAGAACTTTAGATTTTTTCTTGGGGACAGTCGTGATCCCAGTTTCATCGACATTAATTACTTTGTTACTCAATTACTTGCAATTCAACTAATAGGGAGAAAAATTTTGAGACATTTACCCTGTTGAATCCCATTACATGGGCAAATGAAGTAGGCTCTGGAAGGCGTAACGATAACTTTGGATGACGTCGTAAAAATCTGTAAAGCCAATCCAGCTCCCGTTAATGCGGTGTCTTTGTTAAAATTGCGATCTATACCATTTTTTTCTGCCATTTGAAAGCCAGATGTCGAAAATGTTAGTCCGAATAATTGAGCTTGAAGATTTTTTATTTGCTGGCACATTAAATTTGCTTGCTCAGGTGTAAAAACTGTCTTAAAACGTCTTAAGCCTTTTTTTAAGCTTCTTCGACATTGTTATTTATTTGGTATTTGTTTACTGTGTCTTCCAGGGTCGATTATTGTAGAGAGAATTTTCGAGAAACGACACAATATCCACATTTTCCATTTATTACTTCCAAAATGGCATTTTTCATACATTTTTTACTCCAGGATATCGGTTCGTCGTTATTTTATAATTTCGTTGCATTTTGTTGTGAACTGTAACCATATATCATACGAAATAACGTTAAATAAAAATAAAAGAATGACCTGATAATTGTACAAAACCGTGTATTACCCGGTATTAGCCCATGCGGTTTTACCCCAAGCGCATCAAAGAGAAACAAAGTAATCAAATAACCTAAAAACACACCGCAATAAAGATTCAACCAGTGTTCGTTTAACTTTAATAGTTGTTAGTAAAACGTTGTGAACTTTTGTGAACTTTTCTAGTTGTGAACTCTGGGGAGTAGGCAGATTGAGGCCTCGGACTAAATGAACTAGATTCTCTTGAAAACGGCTCCACAGTGGAAGCCGAAACGTCGAGATTTTACAAATCTAAAACGTGGTTCTACCCGAGAACCTAGTATTTCTAATTACAGAACAGACGGAAGTATTTGACATCATAGGAAAAGTGTGGGAACAGATATGGAGATGGGCAGATCATATAACGAGGCTATGCGATGACAGGTGAACTAAATCAATCCTGAAGAGGATATAGCTTGATCACAAACGTCCAGGAAGAAGACGGAAAACAAGATGGACTGATGAGATCATCAAGTATATTGGATCTAAATGGCAGAAGAAACTTCAGGATGTTAACTCATAAATAACTTATTTTCACCAAATATTTTCAAATGATCTGAAAAATCATATTTCATATATAATTAACTATAGATTAGTGACATTATATTATTCCGTAGTTGATGTATGCTTTTTTATTTAATAATCTGATATCGTCATACAAATTTATAAATGATAGTTCTATATAATTTGGTTTTAATGAAAGAGAATCATCGCATCCTGTTTATTGTCGTGTTTTAAAACATGAATAAAAATGTGGAAATTATATATAATAATTAATACAGATTTTATTGTTGGTAACATGCCTATCAATTACTAGTTATTAAAACACGCCAACAAATGTATATTTATTTTTAAAATATCATATTTTATGTTGCATATTCAAACAAAAAAATCAAAAATTCAAAAATTATTGATGCTATAGGGTGTTTCAACAAGAAGTTTAATTTAGTTTTGAATTAAATATAATGTTTCTTTCCTTTTTTTCCTTTATTGATTGTATGATATTGAAGTTCATGAGGTTCGATCGAGAACAGAAATAGAATATTCCAAAAAAAATCCAAAAATCCAATACACTACGGTAGAATTGGGGATCGGAGAAGGTTTGCGATATGGAAGTGGATTCGCACCATTGTTGTTTAACATAGTGTGGAACAAAGGTATCTGCTAAACAATCAGATATAAATGGGAAAGTTATAAATAATCAAAAACATATAGGATATGCAGATGACTTAAACATATAAACTGTAATGAATAAAAGCTGACAGTTAAAAGAGCCAAGCGAACTTAATCGACGAATATAATAAAATTGGACAAAGGAACACAAAACTCAAAGTTTAAAAAGCTTCCTATGGCTGCGAGATATAGACACCCACATTTGAAAGTAGTTCACACACATTCATTTTTGGTGATGTGAATAATAATGGAAATTGTAGGATCATGTATTATATTGAACTAAGGCAATTAGAAAAATATGAATATTGTAGACTATGTAAGGATTCAACGAGTCAGATGGACGGGACAAATGGCAAGATTAGTTAGATTTTGATATTTTCAGAAAAACCACCACCACTTCGAGATACATTCCTAACGATTCAAATCATAGCTTTCAAAATAAGATGGCTAGTTTAAATTTTATGGTAAATAGATTAATTAATTTTCCTTTAAATAAAGATAATTATAACAAAGAATTAAAATTAATTAGGGAGATATCTGAAGTGAATGGTTATAATAAGAACATTATAGATAAACTAATTAGAAAACATAAGTTCAGAAAATTATTTAAAAAATCTTCGACTTTTCAAAAGGATCAGAACACAAAGAAATTCATGGTAATACCATTTGATGCCCAGTTGACAAGAGGACTAGACAAAATTTTGAAAAAAGTGGACATTAAGGTTGTGTATAAACCATATTATAAATAAAGAGAAGTTCTGGGTAATCCAAAGGATAAAGTAGAGCAGCATGAAAAGTCGGGGATTTACGAAATTAGTTGTCAAGACTGTGATCGAACGTATATTGGGCAAACAAATAGATCCATATTGACAAGATATAAAGAACATATTGCCCACATTAGATATGGGAGAAATGAAAAATCTTGTGTTGCCCAACATGCAATCGAACATGACCACAGTATAGATATTAGTAATTTAAGACTAATTAAGTGTTAATAATAATAGGGCTTTGGATGCATATGAAAGCATTCAAATAGAAAAATGTAAGAAAATCATGAACCGAAATAAAGGACCGATTCCTTTCAGTCAACTTTTTCAATTATTAATGTAAGGCTTAGTACACTTCACGGTTCTCTTTCGGTTCATGATTCTTACTCTTCTTCACGGTTCATGATTTTTACACGCTTCGTTAGGTATGGTTTTCATATAAATAGAACATAGTTTAGTTTTAGAACTAGATTAAATCATCTCCTGATGATGCTAACATGGTTAGCGAAACGTGCGTCGAGCAGTTCAAAAAAGTGTTTAGTGGTAAATCTCTTCAAGTTTAAGAAACCAATAACATATGTTTTCTTAAACTCATAAAATTATTTTTCATTGTCCTGCAGAATTCGACTCTTTTAGCCGGATCATCGGCCTTCATCTCTTGCATAATAATAATTTTATAAGGGTGGAAATGTAAATATTTGCGAATAATGCGAAAAATCGTGGATCTGCGCAAACATAGAGAGCTGCCCGGGGTCGTAGAGAGTGTCATGGATCGTCTCTAACAGACTGGTAAACGCAGTCAACATTCGTGCTCGTTCTTGATTACCTTTTGCGCCCAGTTGATTTATCCGGCATTGTGTTTCCAGTCTCTTCAAACTTGCGCACCCAATGCTTGATTAAATTCGCACTTAGCACGTTTCACATGGTCGCTAAATTAAAATGTGTCCTGTACAGACATCGAACAAGAGTGTATGAATCGTTGTTTTTATAAAATGCTCGCACGCAAAATGCGCGCTGTGGTCCCATGAAACGATCCATCGCTAAATTTAAAAAATCCGTCAAGCGTTTGACACCACTTCCGTCTCCCAGATATCACTGTTTGACGCGTAACAGTCACAATAAAAATGAAAAACGTCCCCGAGACACCCGATATAATATAGTCTTTTCGACATATATGTATAGTGCAGCTCTATCAAATTGAAACCAAATATAGTCCATAATTAAATGTTGTAGTACTAGTGAAAATAGTTGGATATAATTTTGCGCTATTGCAATTCCTTCGCAATAACTCATCGAGCTTATTTTTGAAAGAGTATTTGAGAGACCATTTAAAAGGAAAATTAAACAAATTATACCCACTTCCTTATGTACGGCGTTATTGCTATAAATGGTAATAATTATCAAGACGGTCAGAGTTAACTGATTCAAGCATATGTGCATAATACCTACAATTAAAGAATATTAGAGCAATATCCATAATACGCTTAAAATTGGAAAGGGAGTGGTTTTGCAAAATCAAATTGATAAGTCTTGGCCCGGATATTTTACGGATCTGGTACCCTCCGATTATCATTTATTTCAGTTGTTGCTAAATTCCTTGAACAAGGAAACTCTCACTCATGGAAGAAATACTTTAAACACATCTGAATTGGTTTTTGTGTAAAAATGTCATTTTCTACGATCACTGGCAACGAAACAAAGCAAGAAACTGTAGATATAGTATTGTTTATACGATTTATTATAATTATTTTTTTCTGATAAATATTTTCTATTAAATATTCCAATACATCTACATACCAATGTTACATTCATTATATTTTTACATAGGAATTCAAAACATAGAAAAATTACATGCACATACTGCATTCACATTACTATTTTATTTCGAAAGAGAAACACATCTGCTTGGGAATTTATTATAATCTAGAGTTATTAGTATTTAGAAATAACATGAAATAATTAATGTTAAAGGAAACATATCGGGCGTATTGATAAGGATGATCTAGCCTTGTAAAAAGGCAACATTGGAATTAGATTGTAACGCTACTAACGGGTATTCCATTAAGAGGTTTCAACATTCGAAACCTTTTAATGGAATACCCTTTAGAAGCGTATTATCCAGTAAAATAAAATAATTTATCATGAAATTAAAAAAATTACCTCTATAAATTATGACGATTTTTTTCATCTCGCAAAGATATACATTTATGATATGCGAATGAAGTCATAGATATAAGATCTCTTATAAGTTTAACTTCAGAGTAAATCCGGTTTTCAAAGTCAAAATCAAAGTCTCCCCTGAATTGACCAAAATGACTTTTACACTTGGACTGCGTTCTGGCTCTTTTTGAAATAAAAAAGCTTAATGTGGCATAAGTTATCGACCAACATTTTCAAATTGAATCAACTTGACTAACCGAAGACAAATCAAATCCCATCTGAACTTAAACATTATAAATACTACAGGAATTAATAATATGGAAACATTAGGGGAGAGTAAGGGAAACACGAACGCCGGGTAATCCCGAACGCAACAGTTCTAAAATGTTAGAAAGAGATGGCAGTATTTTGTTTACCACCATCTTAAAGATTACGGCATCTGTAGTGCCAAACAACAACACGGGAGAAAAGGATGCACCCAGGAGTCAAGGTATGAATATTTCAATTTTTTGTGCGTTTTTTGTAATTTTTTCATAAATGTAACTTGATGTAGCTTTATTTCTACCAACAGTAGTAATATAACGTTTGCATACTGGAATACTCACAAATAAATGATTTTAATGACAGTAACGCTAAAGGCAAATGTAATATAACCTAAAATAATGTTTGTTATTTTAATTGTTTCGACCCTGCGGGGTAATGGCGAACAGACCATGTCGGGTAATCTCGTACGTTCGGCCCTCTTTTGTTAGTTCGTCGTTTCATTAATTTTTTTCTTATAATTGTTTTAAAATATCCGTAATTATCTCCAAAAAGGTATTGAGGATGTCAATTCCAAAAAAACGAGTCTTGGCAAAGCAGCAGAGGCTTATTCAGTGCCAAAAACTACAATTTTTGACCATTTGAAGAGGACTGTTATAAAACAACCCAGAACTGGTAGAAAACTAATATTTTCAGACGCGCAAGAATTAGAACTCGAGGGCTATATTATAAAATGCAGCAAACCAATTAATGGATTGTCGATAAAAAAAGTTCACCAAATAGCTTTTCAATTTGCAGAGCGGAATAACCTTCCTGATTATTTTGACCGAGTAAAATAGCTAGCAGGAAAAGACTGGTATTATAATTTTATGAAAATACATTCCAAAGTATCCTTAAGGACTTCGAGGGAATCTTCGAGGACTTTGAGGAAACTTCGTTGAATCGTATTAATATTTTTAATGAAGCTTAATGAAGTTAAAATATTCTATGATAATTTGAAGACCATACAAAATAAATATCATATTCAACCTGATAAAATATTTAACGTTGACGAGACGGGTATATCAACTGTTCAAAGAAATTCGAAAATATTGGCAGAAAAAGGTGAAAAACAAGTGTCGAAAGAGGGTGTACAACAATAGTTATGGGTGCATTTAGTGCGGATGGCTAATATATTTCTCCACTTTTTATATTTAAAAGAAAGCGGATGAATGCTCTATTACTAAATGGTAGTAACCTTAACAATCTGGGATCTGTTCAAGACTCTGGATGGATAAATCTTATTGCATGGAAAGCTTATTTATTAACTGGCAAGGCAAAGCCTTCAAAAGAAAATCCAATATTGCTAATTTTAGACAATCATGAGAGTCATGTCAATCTTGATGCATACACACTCTGCAGAAATTATGCAATTATTGTGTTTACCCTGCCACCACATACCTCATATGGACACCAGCCTTTAGATTTGACATTTTTTTCGCCTATCAAGAGTTCATGCAATCAAGAATGTGAGAATTATATGTCAGATCGACTTGGAAATTCCATCAGACAATACGAGATAGTTAAATTATTTGCAAATGCTTTTAACCGGTGCAGTAACCTGGAAAAGGCAGCAAATGACTTTAGATCTGTAGGAAAATATCATTTGCGTCCAACTGAAATTGATACAATTCAGCCATAGTTTTCCCAGAATCCTATTACAGGCAACAAAAAATCAAACACAAAACAGTGAGACCGATGTCCAACCTCCAAATAATCAAGTATCCAACGTCAACCATATCGAAGTGGTAACTTTTAACCAACAAACTCCTGATGGCCACAATTCTGTTTTACAAGATTGTGGTGAACAAGCTGCTGAGAAAACTTCTGATATATCTGCTGCTGCACAAGTTTGCGATGTTCAAGTTTTCGATGCCGAAACTTCTGATACACGTGCTGTATATTTCCAGTCAAGTGACACATAACCACTTAATACTTCTGCTTCTCCTTCCATGGTATAAAATTCTGGTTTAGCAATGGATACTCTTAGTGGACGTGACAATTTAGTTGCAACTGAAAAAATCCCAATATTCATCCGAAGCGCAACATTTGAAAGAAAAATCGATTACTTTGTGCACCTGTAAATGATCAAGTAGAAGAAAAGGAAAATAAGAAACGAGCAAAAGAAGAGGAAACCAAAAGAAAAGCTGAAAAAGTACGAAGGAAACAAATTGAAACATAGAAAATCCAAAAAGTACTGAAAAATAATGAAGCTTTTTATGAATATTAAAGACTTTAAAGATTCTTGTGAAGGCAAGAAATAAGAAAACTATAGAAATGATGACTATTATTGTATTTTTTTGTGATGAAAAATTTAAAAGCCTATAAATATAAAAGTATGTGAAAAATGGGCTCATGAGAAATGTACAGATGGACAATCAACATCGATGGGTTATAAATGTGATTAATATGGGTAATTAAGACCGGTTATAGGTTATAGATCTTAGAACACTAAGGGTTTTGTTTTTTCTCCTTAATGTTACATTTTATACAAACAAATCTAAATGTTGATTTCTGAAGTAGTCAGATGGATAGTTAAATTTAATTTGGAAGTAATAAAAGAAACTCTATGTCATAATTCCGCTGTCTTGTTTCCCCCTAAGTTTTCCCTTAGGTATTCGTGTTTCTCCCACTCTCCCCTACTATTGCGACACACATTTTATTCCCAAGCGTTAAAATGGCTACTAATAGAAAATCCCTACGAACTTTGCGGAGAATTCGATAGATTTAAATAGCAACTCATGCTGCAACGATTTTGATTCATTTTACGAAATTCATTTATAACTTCTCACGAACAAATTGATATATCGCAACGAAAGTTGACGGTCTTTTTCTTTCTAAAATCACCAAGGTCTGGATATGACCATAAATGATCAGAAAAACCAAAAAACAATGTCGTCAGTATTTTTTTAAACACTGCGTGACCATCCAGACTTTGCATTGTGCTTTTGTTTCGGTCCGAAACGTTTCATCACCTTTAATTATGTACACATCATATTAATAGCTCCTTGATTGAAGTATTGACCATTTGTTGTTATCAATTAATACTATATTTTTCTTGGGTTTTGGTCAAATTATATAGAATCCTCTATAACAAATAATTTTTACAGCTAAATCTTCATACAATACCGTACATATTTGTTTCACGTCAGTGCTTAGGGATGCTGGAATTCGATTATATATTATATGCCCCTCGATCATTGCCCCTTCTTTTAGAGCGTCGATGTTTTTTTGAACAACAATTAGACAATCTTCACAAATTTGTCATTAAGATTTGCTCGTTAGCAAATTAGCTCATTAGCTATAAACATTTCTATCAGGTGATGCTTCAACTCTAATTAAAGACGCTTGATATATTGTTCGTAGAGTTAGATCATATTTAGAATCAATTCTTCGATTGAAATCTTTGACGTGAAATACTAAACTCAAAGAGATTTACTACTAAACACCAAATAACTTTTTTTAAGCTTTTCAATGCGCGTTTCGTTAACCATGTTAGCACAATCAAGAGATTATATAATCTTTAATATTACCAATCACGTTTATGATAGTAAAAAAATCATGGTACAAAAATGTTGTCAAAAATTGATTTTTATGCATTTGCTTTGAAGCGCAATATAAATCTTTTCGAGTTTAGTGTTTCACATTGAAGGTTCCAATAGGAGAATTGATCTGTCAATGTTGTGAATTTTACGATAAGGATAGGAGCTAAATATCTAAATCATCAAAGTTGCCAGATTGCAGTAGTATACACAGAAAACTGACTATATATTTAACAAAATTAATGCAATATGGGAATAATAATTAATTACCAACACTCGAAGATTCATAAGGTTGATAAGAAACCTGTCCTATTCTCAGATTTAAACATTTATAGAATTACCATAACGTTATTGGCAACTTTTTGAAGAAAAACAACTTGAATAATACTTCAGTAATAGTTCTGCTATTCTCAAAGCATATCTTATGTTTTTATTTCCGAATAATTACAATATTGCATTTAAGAAGTAGAAAAAAATGTACGACCTTTACGAGAGAGAAGCTGCCTACGTTAGTGATTCAGAAGTATACCTATTTTGTCAAGGAAACTTGCATTTCCATTATGATTATCTCATTAGTTCCTTATTTTTCAATTTATCCTTACGAGGAGGACTCTATATAACAGAATCAATAACATTAATTTGGATAATGGATACAAAATATATTTTATAAATGAATGAATTCAGTCAAAGGAATTGAATTTATTTCATTGAATTGGATAAAAATTCGTTAAGGGGTTGGATATTTAATCATTAGTCTCCAGATTTATAAATTTCTGGGGATGGGAAGCGATTTTGGGATGGGATAAATTTAATTAATGTAATTTTTTAATTCAGTCAAAGAAACTGAATTTATTTCATTCAATTGGATAAAAATTCGTTAAGTGGTTGGATACATTGGACACATTTAACATTATTACGCTGTTCTGCATGGCCCAACGTAATTTTTATAAATATCAACTATCAATATAATATTATATAATACAATATATTTTTTTAAATGTCCTGTATGTATTAATTGATATTTATTAGATTTGTCTTTAATACTCATATTTTTAAGTTGTTCATGACTATGATATTAAAAAACAAGTTCTTTAAAAATGAACTGTAGAATTTCCAGTTTATAGATTATATAATTTCGATGTTTATTCAAAGGATATTTAGCTATACTCGATTTAAGTCAAATGTACGAGTGAAGTCTATAAATTACTGTCCCAATTATAGTAGTTTTTCATTGGGAAATGAAGGAAACTTTATGTCATTTATTGAGCTGTCATTTTTTGACAATAACGTATATAAACTTTCAAATGTTGGTTTCATATAATGAAGTGTTTGTTATTATTTTGGTTAAGATTTATCAATTTCAATTTATAGATGTCTCTATTATCGTACCAAGATATTCTTAACAATATAATCTATAAATTCGTTAATTTAACACTTAACTCTGATGCAATGATTATATATTAGGCTAATTGGAAAGTTGGCGGAGCGAAATGATAAAACAAGTTTATAGTTGAAAAAACGACTTTATTCTTCTGTATATTCCCTTAAACTCAGTCCATTCTTTCTTGCCACGCAGATATTTTTTGAGATTTGGGAATACATGAAAGTCACAGAGGGGTGGATCTAATGAATATGGTGGATGCTCCAACAATTCCTAGTGTAACTTATTCAATTTGGACATTGCCAGAACACCTCTGTGAGCCGGATTGTCTTGAGAATTTTTTTTTCTTCGCTTTTCTTACAAATTTTTGCATCCAGTTGATCCAAAAGATTTGAATAATACTTTTCTGTTATTGTTTTACCAGTTTGAAGGTAATCAAATAACAAAATGCCTTATGCATCCCAAAAATTGATGCTATAATCTTTTTGGTCGATTTTGACCAATTTGACTGCTTCGGAGCTGAATAACTGAGCTCAATCCTGCGGTTTGTTGTCGCAGTTCAGGATCATAGTGATAAACCCAAGTCTCATCAAAATCAAAACTACGTTTAAAATCTATTTTATTCTGTCGAAAAAGATCCAAATGTTAGTTAGAAAGTTTTACTCAAACTCGTTTTTTATAATACCCATCTTTTTCTACATAACCCATCTTCCACATAGCTTTCTTGAGCCCAATTCTTTTTCAAAATATGAAACACCCGTTCAGTTGAGATATCCATGGTCTTAGCAATTTCACTCAAAATCATTTATCTGTTATAAAAAGCATATTATGTATAGAATTAATTATTTCTTTAGTAGTTGCACTGATTGGGCGTCCAGAACGAGGATTATCAGGCCTGTAGTACCACGTTGTAACTCACCTGCCCACTTGCAAACCATTGTTTTTGAAGGAGTTGTGTTTCCCCTAATATATTTACCATTTCACTATGAGTTTCCATTGTCATTAAACCTCTTTTTTATAAAGAATTTACTGCACAATATCACTGCACGATTTTCAATATTTTCCATTTTAAAAAATAACACTGATACTTTTACTTTAAGCTGCTGTTTTTGTATGAATGAATTAACAAATCGACTTCAAACTTCACATATGTTCATATGAAAGATGAAACTTATATAGTTCTTTTACTGTTGTATAGATGTCGCTCCGCGAACTTTTGAATTAATCTAATACTCTTAATTAGCTTAAGGCTAACCATAAATCAACGGTTTATAACCCTAAAGGGGGTTGATTATTGCAACTGAACGAAGGAAAGGTGGCAGTAATCTTATACAGCTCGTGCCATGCTGCGTCCAGCTCGAGCTTAACTGAAGGCCCGAGATTGGTCCCGGAAGATACTTGCTGAAATCATAGCGGCGAATGAAAGAATGGGTATGGCACCCACGTAGAGAAAGGATGAAAATCCTGTGTTTGTTAATATATCACTCCAAGGGGCTCACTATCCAAATTTTGAATATTCTTAGTACCCTACACGTTTTCGCGCGGTCTATGCTGATGATATATATATATATATATATATATATATATATATATATATATATATATATATATATATATATATATATATATATATATATATATATATATATTTATATATGTGTGTGTGTGCTCAAAAATTGCATAGTGTGCCCGTGTAGTAAAATATTAATATGCAAAACATTTGCACACTTACTCCTTTTTTCTCATCAGCATCCACCATATTCATTAGATCCACCCCTCTGTGACTTTCATGTATTCCCAAATCTCAAAAAATATCTGCGTGGCAAGAAAGAAAATCACTTCAGAAATATAATAAATGAATTGGATAACCCCTGGAAAAAATGGACTGAGTTTAAGGGAATATACAGAAGAATAAAGTCGTTTTTTCAACTATAAACTTGTTTTATCATTTCGCTCCGCCAACTTTCCAATTAGCCTAATATATAATCATTGCATCAGAGATAAGTGTTAAATTAACGAATTTATAGATTATATCGTTAAGAATATCTTGGTACGATAATAGAGACATCTATAAATTGAAACTGATAAATCTTAACCAAAATAATAACAAACCCTTCATTATATGAAACCAACATTTGAAAGTTTATATACGTTATTGTCAAAAAATGACAGCTCAATAAATGATGAAATAAATGACAGCTCAAGAATGAAAAATTTCCTTCATTTCTCAATGAAAAACTACTATAATCGGGACAGTAATTTATAGACTTCACTCGTACATTTGACTTAAATCGAGTATAGCTAAATATCCTTTGAATAAACATCGAAATTATATAATCTATAAACTGGAAATTCTACAGTTCATTTTTAAAGAACTTGTTTTTTAATACCATAGTCATGAACAACTTAAAAATATGAGTATTAAAGACAAATCTAATAAATATCAATTAATACATACAGGACATTTAAAAAATATATTGTATTATATAATATTATATTGATAGTTGATATTTATAAAAATTACGTTGGGCCATGCAGAACAGCGTAATAATGTTAAATGTGGCTTACCCTTACAAAATCGCTTCCCATCCCCAGAAATTTATAAATCTGGAGACTAATGAGCAAATATCCAAGCACTTAACGAATTTTTATCTAATTGAAGGAAATAAATTCAGTTCCTTTGACTGAATTAAAAAATTACATTAATTAAATTTATCCCATCCCAAAATCGCTTCCCATCCCCAGAAATTTATAAATCTGGAGACTAATGATTAAATATCCAACCCCTTAACGAATTTTTATCCAATTCAATGAAATAAATTCAATTCCTTTGACTGAATTCATTCATTTATAAAATATATTTTGTATCCATTATCCAAATTAATGTTATTGATTCTGTTATATAGAGTCCTCCTCGTAAGGATAAATTGAAAAATAAGGAACTAATGAGATAATCATAATGGAAATGCAAGTTTTCTTGACAAAATAGGTGTATATATATATATATATATATATATATATATATATATATATATATATATATATATATATATATATATATATATATATATATACAGGGTGTCCCAAAATAACGTCGAAATATTTTGGGAAGTAACTCTAAAATTAAAAGGATTAAAACAAAAAAAAGTTCCTATATACATACCCCAAAAATTGCTTCTTAAAGGGGCTGGAGCCCCTTTTCAGACACACCCTGTCTGAAGATGGTTTTTTCGAAATATTATCGAAACGGTTTCTGTTAAAGTCGTAAAATTCGGTATATTTCAATAAGTAGGAATGGAAAAACGTTTTTTGTAATAATTATTGAAAATTTTAGTCAGGGGCGTTTCATTGGTAAATGCTGCCATAACTTTCTTGTTTGTAATATTTTTTAATTTTTTAAATCAAATTATTGAATCGCAAAGATTTTTAGGTAAAAAAAGTCCTCTTATTTCATCTCGTTAGGATAGACCGTTTTCTAGAAAACTGACTTTTTCTAAATCGATGCATGATTACATGGATATCGAAATGCATCATAATAATTAAGTAGGCAGCCTTGTACAAAAATATTTATTTAGTAGCCAGTAATAACAAGACTAATTACTAATAAGGATTTAGCACTTATTCACAACAGATGTTGAAAATGACCTGCATTCATCTCAATGCACCCTCTAATTTTTTTCTTCATAGAAGATGTTATCCTGCCGAAAATACCAGGCTTATTAAATACACGTTGCTGCAATTCCTCTACAGTGCCAATCGGGATAGCATAGACCAATGCCTTCAAGTATGCCCACAGAAAGTAATAGAGAGGATTTAAATCTAGGGAACGTGGTGGTCAATGCACTGGTTCACCACGTCCTCTCCATCGTCCTGGATATAACCGATTTAAATGCGCTCTGACATTTACAGAGAAATGAGGCGGAGCCCCATCGTGCATGAAAAATGTGCTTTATCTGAACTGATATGGTACATCTTCCATTAGATCCTGCAAATAGTTTTCTAAGAAGTTCAATAGGATTTTTTTAATATTTTAATCCCTAGAGTCACCTCCCAATATATAATATATATATTGAACATAATACAGAAATATCATTTTCGTTACAAATATTATTAATTAGTTAATTAACCTGGTCAAACCAGTCTATAAAATACGTAAATATATTTAGACATTACATCAGAAATGCTTCCTTTGTTAATATAATTAATAATGAAGTGAACAATGAATATATTCATTGTTCAGTGCTGAACTGTTGACTATAAATAGTAATAATATAGTCAACTGTATACGATAGTAAACAAGAAACGTAAAAGTGTCATATAATTTTAAAAGAATTGTTCTTTAATCCTTAATCACTCATTTAGTTTTGTTCGCTATTATTCTCTCGTTGGGTTATAGTGAGCTAAACTTTACTTTTAAGAAGCGAGTTTTCATATTATTGTCCGCTAATAAAAAGGAACACGAAACTACCGAAATAACTTTATTTTTTAACATAATACGTAAAATCGTATTTATATAAGTATATTTTTTGTATTGATTGCGACGAAAAAGTGAAAAAAGTTAATACTAAGAAACTCTGACGTTGTTTTAATGTTAATTTTATTGTATTAATTTGCGTCGTTGATTTCAAAAAGGGTTAATTATAACCGTACCTAAATAATACTCTGACCTAAATAAATACTATATTTACACAAGTATAAGAGTAATAATGGTATTTAGATTGTTTCAGATTACAAAATGATCATTACGCTTGATGACCCAATTTTAATGATTGATTTCGAATGAACATTTTTAGTTCAAAACGAAAATGGATTGACGTTTAAAAAAATTAATAAACACGCCAAGCACTGTCTACGTTACTTCTGATTAAATTGAATCGTCTTAATTTCCGCTAATTGCCATCGTGTTAAATTTATTTTGATTTTATTTGTTAGTTGATTTTTACAGTCAAAATCCATTACTAAATTACTGGAAGATACGAATATATTTTGTGTTTAATATTGTAAAATATTAATTTAATTATTTAAATAATAATAATCATAAATGGTAAATTAATTTTAGTTCGACGTAAAATTATTTATTAGTCGGTTTAATACACTCAATTTAAATACTTTTCATACAGGGAACCATTATTTAACAAAGCGATTTTTTTAATTCTTTTTATTTTACTGAATTAATTGCAGAATAAATGTACAAATAAGTTCTAACCTCTCCGAATTAATCAACTACAACTTTATTTTAAGTTCAAATATTTTTCCCTTTGGGACGACAGCCACGTGAGGCAGTGTATTCTGTTCGCTTTTTAATTAAAAAAAAGTGTTCTCGAGGCAAAAGAAATGGGGGAATATGAGAGTACGTGCAAAAGATGGTACCGTAAGTTTCGGACGTAAAATTTCGATCTTACCGATCAATATCGTTCGGGAGCACCAAAAAAAGTCCAAGACGAGCAATTGAATCAGCTGTTGCAGGAAAATTCATGTAAACAGAAAAGGAGCTTACTGAATAATTGGGAATCACTCAACAAGCGATTTTCCACGGTTGCAGAAGCTCGGAAAAATTCAGAAGACTGGTCGTTGGATCCCGCATGTGCTTAGCCCAGGAAATAAAGCGAGACTTTACGACGCTACGCTTTTAAATCTTGACAGCAGTTTGTTTGCCTTAAGCAGGCAAACTGCTGTCAAGATTTAAATAGAAAGATTTTCTGTTTAAACTCGTGACAGCGGATGAGGAGTGGGTTCTATACAATACTCCCAAAAAGAGAAAAGCATGGATTTATCCCGGGCAACCACCAACGTCAAGCAGTCGGCAAAGCTAAATATTCGCTCAAATAAAGTATTCATATGTGTTTGGTGGGATATGAAAGACAAGTTGTTAAACCCAGGCAAAACTGTAACTTCTGAGCGTTATAAAGAACAAGGCAAGGGAAATCGGCAGGTGATACAGTTGCACCATAATGCCTGACGGCAGCAACCGATACTTTGGGCTGGGGAATTTTCCCTTGTGCAGCCTATTCTTCAGATATGGTCCTTTTAGATTTCCACCTCTTTCATTCTCTGCAACACCATCTTGTTGATATGCATTTTCGCCTAATCGAAGAGGTGCAAAGTTTTGAGAATTTATGAAATCCAAACCACAATTGTTTTTCCAAGAAGGGATTCTCCAACTGCCTGAGAAATGGCAGAAATGCCATTGACCCAGTGAAGATACACAATCCCATGATTATCGAAAAAAACAATCATCATTGTTTTGAATTTTAATTTGTTTATTCGACCTTTTTTAGCTCTTGGTGAATTTGGGCTGTGCCAGTGCTTCGATTGAAGTTTCGTTTCAAGATCATAAGTAATTGGGTCATTTTCCATGGCATTCAAAGTGTCAGTACAAACATTTTGCGAGCTTCTTGTTGTTCAAACCTGAGAATTTTAGGCAGCATTTTAGCACACACTTTTTGCATGTTAATTGTTATGTGAAATTTGTCATTCGCATTCTTTGTCAATTCCTACAATTTCAGCAATCGCATCGACGGTCGCAGAATACTTACCCGACGGTCAGATCGAACCAGATTACCGATTTTTTCGATATTGTCATCGGTTTTTGACGTGGAAAGGTGACCCGGGCATGGATCAATTTCAACATCTTCTTGGTTATCTTGAAAACGCTTCACTTCCATACGTTCAATAAATTTTAAGTTTCAGTAGCGGTTTTTCCAAGTTTCAAGTGGAATTTCACAACAATTCGTTGCTTTATTGTTACACTTAATATTTTTCAGCAAAACAAAAAACAATTCTAATGCGAACGAAGGCTACGATTATATGGATTTGTCTACAGAAGCGAGAGGTACTGCATTCGAAACAGATGGCTTCACGCTAAACAGCTGCTGGTCGCTGGCATTTGGCGCACCGGTAATTCTTCTGTAGCAGCGTCAGTCTCGTTATTTAATAGCCACACCTCGTATATGTGTTACAGAGTGTGAAGTGTTCACTCGAGTTTATTTTTTGTCCACAGTCAGCCATCGTGTCACCTATCTCGCTGATAGCTTTCTCATGTCAAAATGTTTCTCTAGAATATTCCGTACGCATTTGTTCAAGATGTTTGTCATCTCAACAATCCCTCTAACCTTTACTTTATGATCAGCTAACGTGATATTATGGATTTTATTGACCATTTTTGCAATAGTGATCTCAAGGGGGCGTCCTAAACGCGGAGCATCCATCGTGTTGACTTGACCATATCGAAACTGTCAGTGAACATGAAATGTGAAGGAACAGAGTTCCCAAATACTTTCAAGTTCTTCTTGTTTTGCGCGATTGCTTTTCCACGCAAAAGGTAATGTTTATTGAACACGCAAAATTTGCATTTTTGCATAATTCGCATCTTTGTATAATAGCAAAAATGTCGAACTTACCTGGTTTCGAAGACTGTCATAACCAACTGAATGTCATATCGGCTTGAAATTGAATGGAGATGAAAGAAGATAAAGCTCCATGAATTAAATTCATGGTGCTTTATGAGAAAGGACTACTTTTTAGAAATACAATTACCTTGGCTGTTCAAAAACTTCGAGTAGCATAGAACGCAATGGAAAGGTGTTTGCCTGGCAATATAAGATAGGATAGAAAGCTCTGCACATGGATCAGGGAACAAACGAAAGTATCTAACATTATTGGAAGTGTAAAGGAATTGTGATGGAACTGACAAGCCATATAGCGAGACGATGTGAGGCCAGATAGGCCAAAGCAATTCTGAATTTGATACCACTTGATCATAAACATTCACGAAAAAGACAGGAAACACGATGAAATGGTGTATCAAGTATCATCAAGTATATTGTACCCGAATGGCCGAGGGGAGGTCCTTACCTCTCCAACTAGCGGTCCTTCGCTAGTTGGAAGTATGCTGTGGAAGTTTTCATCCTGCAGTAGATAATCAATGGCTGAAGAATATTATATACAGAAGGGTGCATAAGTATGTATACAGTTTTAATTATAAAAAAACAATAGTTTTATTAAATTGCAATAAAGATGACACATAAATTACATTTAAGTACAATCTTTTAATTGCTCAAATTATCGGCCTGCAGCATTTACATATTTCTGCAGTCTAGTTTCATATTCAAGTACACTTTAGCACATTTTTTGGGGTGCTTCTCTTATGAATAGACTCATGTCATCAATAATCCGTGGTTTTCTTGAAAATATTTTATCTTTAATAACACCCCAAAAGAAAAAGTCCATTGAGTTGATGTCTGGTGATCGTGGTGACCATTCAACTGGCCCTCGTCAACTTATCCACTCATTGGGTAATTTTTTGTCACAAAATTCATTCGCTGTTATAGCATAGTGGGGCGGAGCTCTATATTGCTGCAAATAGAAGCTTTCATTATTATGGTGTAGCCGTAATTGTGGAATAACTGTGTTCTTCTGCCCAAACAGTAATCCCAGGTTGATTCAGCTGTTTTTCAATTGCTTCACGGGGTTTTTTGTTGAACAATAGACAGAGTTATGCCTATTAGCAGCGCCTGAAAGTTTAAAATTTGCTCCGTCGGACCACCATATTTTTGAGTGATGTCATTACCTTGTCTTTCTTCATTCACAATTATCTCGTAGATATTTAAACGTCATTCTGGATCATCTTCTAATAATCCATGAAGTAATCTTGGCCGGTACACTTTCAAATCTAAACGTTGCATCAGACGACTCAAAGATCTACGGGAAATCTCCACTCAACAGAAGCTATGTTTTTTGATTGTTTTAGGCTTTGGATAAATGCCAAAGCAATTAACATTTCATTTTTATGGGCAGTAACACGGACTGGTCGACCACTCTCTTTGACGCATTACAGGACCCAGTTTGATTAAATTTATTGTGTAATCTGTAAGTTGTTAGTCTAGTTGGTGGAGGAGTATCAAATTCTCCAGCCCATTTCTGTCGAACCTTTTCAGCATTGTCTGTCTTCCAGTATTGTTTGATTATCCACTTCTGTTGGTCGTTAAATTACCAGCCATGATTTTCTAAAAAAATCATAAATATAAAATGCAAAACAATAGAAGATATGGAATAATTGAACCAATTTCATAGCACACTTTCCATTCCGATTGAGGTATCTTTACAACATGCAGTTTAAACACACACACACACACACAAATATATATATATATATATATATATATATATATATATATATATATATATATATATATATATATATATATATATATATATATATATATATATATATATATATATATATATATATATATATATATATATATATAGCGTTTTCCTAAAGAACACATATATTATGATGCTTTTCATTTTCCTCTTTAGTGAATAATATTAAAGCAAGCCATGGCTGGGCTTGCTAACAAACCTCAAAGAATCATGAGTCTGGTTTAACCCTTTGTTACTCGCGCTCAATTTCGTGACGTGGTTACTCGCGCGGGGTATACAGTACTCCACCCAATTTTCATCAATAAATTAGGTAAATAAATTAACATTTCAATAAGAATTATGAATAAAATATAATTATAATAAGGTATATCTTACATTAAAAAAAAATATGTATATGGTTTTTATTGAAAAAAAATATATATCGAATGATATTATTTATAAATCATCGTCTGAGTTATTATCCGATGGTAAACCACCACAGGTCTTACATTTGATGTCCAAATGCTGTTTACAGGTAAACCGTCCACAGGATAAACATTTTACCGTAGTTTGGGTGTCCTTTGATCGGCCGCACATATAACATCTTCCTCTCTTGCGTTGTGAATGATCAGTTGGCTCTGAACGATTTTCTACTTTCCCGACCATATTCTCTACAATGCAGCGAATATTTATTGGCAGAGATCTGATCAATACACGCTGTTGCAGATGTGGCTTCATCTGGGACAGAGCTAGATTTTGTTGAAAAACTTTTCTCCTCATCATGTTAGGACCGTGTTTACAGTAAATTATGTAGCTATTTATCCCCGCAACATTCAAAAACGACATAAACAAGTTATATGGCCACCTTTGGGTACGTCTCGTTACCGTATATGAACTACACATCTGGTCAACAGTGTCGACACCTCCTTTTGTTCTATTATATTGCATAATTATTTCAGGCTTATTGCTTTCTTCGTCTATCTCAATTTGATCGTGCATAGTTGATAAAAGTACAACGGATTTCCTCAGTTTTGGCACATAAGAAACTAAAGTCATCCCATCCTGAAAGCCAAAGGTAGTAGACCCTAGTTCCCTTGTCTTTGGCGGTAAAAATTCAAGTGGAATTTCCCTTTTATTTTTTTTCATGGTTCCAATTAGAGTCATCCCGTTTTCAAGTAACTTTTTTGCCAAAGGGACACTGGTATACCAGTTGTCCACGGTTATATTTCTATTGGATCCTTTCATATTCTCAGTCAATCTTAGGACAATATCAGTGGGGGTATTGCTTACTCTGTAAGGCCCATCTGGCTGAAGACCACAATAAACCTCCAATTTATATGTATAAAAGGTTTTAGCATCCACGGCAGCAAATATTTTGATCCCATACTTTGCCGGCTTATTTGGGATGTATTGTATGAAAGAACATCTACCACGGAATGGTTCTAATTTCTCATCAATTGTTATAAACTCACCCAGGGAGTATGCTTTTTGGCAATTTGCAACAAATTGATCATAAAATGACCGGACTGCTGCAAGCTTGTCTAACTTTCTCCTCTCCTGCCTGGTTGTTCTGTCATCAAGTCTTATAGCGCTATGCAAAAAATAAAACCTTGCATATGACATCACCCCTCTGCTAATTTCGATTCCTGTCCCATCACTTGCGAAAATGTCATGAAGATCAGTTTTACTCATTTTCTTTGTACCGATCAAATACAACAGACCCACAAAGGCTAATATTTCTTCTTTAGATGTTTCCTTCATATCCCGTTCTCGAGAATAAGTACCAGCATTTTTCAGTTCTCTAATGTAAATATTAGTGCCAAGCACAATTTCATCAATCATAGTCTCATCAATGATTTTTCTAAATGCTGATAATTCATTTGATATTTCAGTTGATGTAGTGGAAGGAAACCTTTTTTTCAAAATATTTTTTTTTGACGTTTTTGCAAACTTACTTGTTATAGGAGTTTTTTTCCATTTGTGAGTTTCTATGGGAACATTCTCACCTCTAATTTTTTTATAAATGTGTTTCACATAATAATTTTCATCATCACCTACTTCATCAGTGGATTGGTCAGACGAGTACCCTTGTTCACTGCCGCTGTCGTGATTTTTGTCCTCATCATTTACACATTCCTCTTCAGAATCAGAGAAACCAATAGGTAGTACTTCTAACTCATCCTCTAACTCATCTTCCGATAGAGCATCCCAAGCAGCCCTGATTTCTTCATCTGTGCGTAACAGATTACTCCTAAGAAATAGAAAAGTAAATTAATTAAAAAAAAAAAACACAAATCAAACGTTTTTAGTCTCAACTTTCTAACAACTTACTTCGACAATTATTATAATATAATTAAAAGAAATAAATAAATTGAATGGAAACTTGAATGGAAACTGCCATAAAACAGTAGTAAAATGAATAAATAAATAAAAAACTCAAGGATAAAAATACTTACATTCTTGCTCACGTGGGGTATACAGTACTCCGTATCAGAACTGACCAACTTTTCTGTTTAACAATTGATCAAATACTGATATGAATGCAATGAAGCGAATCAAATCTAATAGAACACATGTCCATTGGAGGTTAGAAGGGCGGCCAAGTCTAGATTCGCAGTTGTGCCAACAATAGCAAACAAAATATACCTCTGGGTGACTATATCACCCAGTGCGAGTAACAAAGGGTTAAATACAATTAGACCCATTCCTTCAGCCTCAAAGTGAGTAGAAAGTGAAACCAAACCCACATCGATGAAACGAAAACTTGCACGATTCGACCACCAAGCTCAATCCACGTCCAAAACATCCAACTCAAGGAACGCGAATTTTTCGAACTCCTCGCTGGTTTTTGAGCCTTGCAGTCCGATTTTAGACCAAAGAAGTTTTCATTCTAACCTTCGAAATAATATCAAGATTTCATATCTAACCGACGACGTACCATGTGTTAGCAAGAAGCCCCCAGAAAACAAAGAAAAACCCTACAAGAAGGGCAACATTAATAGAAACGAGTAAGAGTCACAAAGGCTAACTCAAAAACCATGGTAAATAATCAAAATCAGAATCTATTACTAAGTAAAAGGTACTCTCGTTCGAGATTTATGAAAATAAAATAAAATACGTAATAAATCGATTTTTTATAGACCAAATTGTTTACAATGCAAAATAATGTAATTTAATTGTCCTAGGTTATTGTTAGACATCCAAAAAACAGTAATAGTACTCTAATTTTCTATTTAATGTGCAAATTAGTAAAACCAGAAAAACAAAACGCTTATGGCCTTCATGACCTCGTCAAATTGCCCACTGACCGTTTATACCCGTCCGCATGTTTTTCCCGTTCCAAACGAATGCGTTTTGTGGTGCACAAAATATAGTTACATCTTATAAAGTGAAGAGCTCATACCCAAGTTCCAAATTAAACTCGCTAAAATTCAGTGCGTTTAGTATAAAATTTAAATGTTTCATGATTGTAATACAAATTTGATCCATTTGTGATTTGTAAATATGGAGGGGCAGTTTTTGAGTCGCAAGAGCGTAAATTGTTTGGATCTAACATACGAAAATATTTATTTCACTCTAAATTCAAAAGGGGGTAAGTGCTTATTTCCTTCTTATTCACATATTAAGCTTTATTTGTGTTATATAATATGTCTGTAGGTTGTTTAATATTTTTGATTTGTTAATTAAAAAAACTAAACTAATTAAATTAATTTAAATATTTAATATAGGCTATTTGAATATACAGAGTTCGTATATTCTTTTTTGGTTCTAAAATAATCGATAAATACACATTTCAGGTCTTATGTAAATAATGCAATATTGATTATAGAATTAATAGTAATTATGTGACCTTAAAATATTTTGGTATTAAATATCCATGAAGTTTAATGATAAAAAATTGTTTTATTCCTTTTTTAAAACAATTAACTATCACAAAGTAACGGACAAATCAATCAATAATTTAATGATATAGTTTTAAACTAAAATATTTTTGACTGTTACATGAAAAAAAAAGTTTCTTGCATAACTTTCGGCATTCAACCTTTGTCAGAGTTATAGCTTCTGAACATCGTTGTAGAAGTAATCCCTTATATCAGTAGTTTCTAAATTTTATGTTGTTATGCCCCCCTTTAAAAAAATCTAATATTTTCACCTCCCCACCATTTTAATTTCATCACATTATTCCTCGGCAAATGGACTCTGCATCTACGCGAACTTTGTAAAATCAAGATCTTCGAAATAATTTGAAAAGTACATTGATAAACCATCCAAGAGTTTAGTAAATAGATTCTTGTTTGCTTTAATTTAAACTCCCGGACACATTTTTTTTGTAAATTGATTTGTAAATTTTGTAAAATTTGATTTCCATACCCTCAATTTTTTTTATGAAAAATTATATATATATATATATATATATATATATATATATATATATATATATATATATATATATATATATATATTTATTACTATTACTAATTCATTTACTAATTCAAAAAGACAGATTAAAATCTGACTTTTTGAATTAGTAAATGCATTTCTGGTTCTTATATTGATTTATTTAAAACGCTCAATTTTTCAAAAATGTCAACGAAATGGACAAGTTTAACAATAAAGTTATATCATTCCTAAAAGCCTCTTCACTATGATTTCCACCAAAAAAATATTGCAATATCTTCTCTGAATTCAAACACCAAATCTAATATTTTCACCTTCCCATCATTTTAATTTCATCATATTACTCCTCGACAAATGGACTCTGCATCTACGGAACTTTGTAAATTCAAGATCTTCGAAAGAATTTGAAGTACATTGGTAAACCATCCAAGTATTCAATAAATACATTCTTGTTTGCTTCAATTTAATCATACGGAAATCATTTCAAAATGGAGAAATTTTTTTGTAAATTGATTTGATGACACTCAGATTAAAGTTATATCATTCTTAAAGCAATTTGTCTCTTCACTATGATTTTCACCAAAACAAAAAATGCAATATCTTCTCTGAATTCAAACACCTTCTGAACTACTTTTGGAAGAGGCAGTCAGCGCACTTCACAATAGTATAGAAGTGAGCTGTAAATATGTAGCTTCCATAGCTTCACACAGCTTTGCAAACAACTTTTAAAGGACTGTTTTTTATTTAATTCGTAACTTCCGCAAAATGTGGTTGAGTTTCTCGCTTATATTTAATAAGACCATCAATCCATTTCAGTAAAATATTTTCTTTTCAAATTAACCCTCATCTCACATTTATATTGAAGATATAGTGATGCGCGTGGGGATAAATGCTTTTAAAAAGTAGGTTAAATGATTTAGAAAAAATAAAAAACAAAGATGTTCATGAAACATTTCTGTTAAACTTATCGCGCTGTTTAAACTTCGCCCCTCCCAGTTTGGAAATCACTACCTTATATTGTGATATTATATTGGGTCTTTTATCAAACGACTTTGCTTCTTTACATTTCATGGTTCATAAGTAGTTTACTGAGTCTAGATATGGTCGAATTACGATCATATGAATACGATTATATTTCCAATCGTTACGTACGGGTCTGAAAGATGGACTCTAAATGCCAGAAAGAAGACTCTGCTGTGTATTTGGTGGCATAGCAGGGGAGCTGTGTATTACGAAATGCTGAAACCTGATGAATCGATTACTGCCTTTCCATACCAACAACAGTTGATAGAATTTTACCCAGCATTAAAGAAGAAACGACCAGTATACCACCAGAGATACGATAAAGTTATTTTTCAAAATGACAATGCTCAGCTCCATGTTGCAAAAGGTGTAAAAACTATTTGGAAAACGTTAAGTGGGACGTCCTATAACACCCGTCGTATCCAACGGACTTTGGAAATAAACCGGACTGTGGAATCCATATCTCACTGGACTATGGAAATAAATGCTCAAATTTTGTAAAAATCTACATTATTAACCGAAACACATAATACGGTTGATCAATAACTACCCGTGTTTGAAATAAAGACGTAAGTTTATTCACAAATTTATTTTTATTTTTCAACGTAGTCTCCTTTTAGGCCAATGCACTTTTTCAAGCGTTTTTCCAACTTTTTTAAGCCGTCTAAAAAATACAATTTTTCAAACTCTCCAAATACGCTTCTGTCTCGGCGATAACCGCTTTATTTCAACTGGATGTTTTCCTGCGAGCCATGTTTTCAAGTTAGGGAACAGAAAAAAGTACCAGGTCAGGCGAGTAAGGTGGGTGCGGAAGCAATTCGTAGCGCTGCACGAACTGCGCTACGAATTGCTTCCGCATTTGGGCGCGACAATTAAAGATGAATGTGTCGGTGTGTTATTGTGATGGCAGAGCATTTTTTTCTTAGCCAAATGGGGCCGTGTCTCATTCAATTTCTTATCGAATCTGTCCAACACCTGACTGTAGTACTACCCTCAGTTATCCAAGAGGATTATTTCTTTGGAATCCCAAAAAATCGTGGCCATAACCTTTCCGGCTGATGGAATAGTTTTTGCCTTCTTCGGAGCAGATTCTCCTGGAAAAATCCATTGTTTTGACTGTCTCCTGGTCTCTGGCATGTAATACAGGTTTCATTAACGGTGATGACTCAACGTAAAAAGTACTGCGAATTCAACACTGCTTTAACATTGTTAGTCGTACCCGCTTGTTATCCACCGTGAGCAATCGCGGCACCCATCGGGCCGACACTCTCCTTACACCTATCTTATCATTTAAAATCTTGATTGCCATTTCGTACGAGATACCTACGGCCTCAGATGCTTCCCGCACTTTCGTTCGGCGATCAGCTGGAATCATGTCATGTAGCTTTTCGACAATTTCCGCGGTAACCACGTCTGACGGGCGTTCTGGCCGTTCTTCTTCGAAAACAGTTGTACGACCACATTTAAACTGGTGAAACCAATATCTCACGGTTGTCATAGATGGTGAAGTCCCCATAGACAGCATCTAACTTCATTTTTATTTCTTCGCATGTTTTTCCATCGAAAAATAAAAAAAACGAGTTACGGATCTATATTGCTCTTTTTCTATTTTATCGAGAAATACAAAACACGAATGAGGATGAGAACAACTGGAGGTCAAAAAAAAAACTAACATATAAATTTATCTGAAATTCAGCATGAGGTCGTTTAACAGTCTGCAGTATACGATAGTAATGTCAATTTCACTCGTCAACGCCATCTGTTATCAAATATGGGTGCTTATTGATCAACCCTCGTATAGCGAAACAATGTATCAATCTTAAAGGAATTCAATATGAACCTAAATAAATTACTTCACCTGGCAATTCAATAACGTGTATTTACCTTCTTTGGTCACATTATTCGGTGGAATGATAGACAGAAAGTATGCATTCAAGGATGGGTTAACGGTAAACGAAAAAGAGGATGATCACCTAATAGATACATGGATCAACCTAAATTTCTCACCAACTTTACAGTTGTAGAAATACTAAAATGGTATAAAATAGAGACAGTGACGAACTAAAGTTTTCGACAGGAGTGTAAATAAGATCAGGACGCTTGAAAATGGGTTAGGCGAAGAGAGAGAACATAGTGGGCATTACTTATTTATAGATTTTAGATTTTTAATTTAAAATTGATTCACTGTGAATTAATTCAACGTCGAAAGGGGTCGTACATTTTTAAATGATCTTCTGGCACTTGATTTTATGAAATCTCTTCTAAGCTGTGGTCAAAACATAGTTAGATGTCCGAAATTGCATCGAAGAGCTTTACTTTTATTACTAGTTTCAGTTTTGGAAAATCCTGATTTTAATCGGATTAAGTTGCATATCCTAAATTGGATGAATATGTAATGGTCGAGCACCATGACCATTTTCTTAGCCAAGAAAGCGTAGCGAAAATCAAAAACAGAAATGTGTAGCAGATTTAGGAATATTAGATAGTTCTTCGATGGACCTGTAATACACATAATGATTATTTTGAAAATTATCAGACAGTTTTTGGACGTTTTATTAATTTTGAATTGTTCATAATGGACTTTGTCATGGAATGTTTTCAATGATTTCTTTGCTATTAAAAAATCTTGCAAACCACTTAAAAATTCTTACGGTTCATTGGTTATCATAAACATTTTAAATTTTTACTAAAGCTCCTGGGGCATTTTTTCTTCATAACAATTCTCACTGTTAATTCTGCATGCTATGTTATTACGATTGAATAAGAAATGGTAACACCTTGAACGTTTTGGCAGTGAAAGCCTAAATATGCCATTATATAATGGAATGCGGTATTAACACAGATGGCGCAGCTTGTTTCACCAAGAGTTAACCAATCACCTTTTCAATTAAACAAACTGTGTGAAATAGGTTAATAATTTTTCAATAAGCGATTAAAAAATAATTTAAAAGTACTAATTGTTTATTTAATAATAATGGTTGTTTAATACGTTAGTTATTGATAACATTGAGGTAAACAATGAGAGTAATTTATATAAACAGGAGGTTTTCAAAATTTTATATTAAATATCATAATTTATGAATAATTCCTAATTTTTTCCTAAAAAAAACACGTTTAATTTGGAGAAAGGTAAAAAATGGTTCCTTTAAAGTATGCGCTATTGAAAATGTGCTAGTAGCACATTTTTCCCATATCTCTGGTAATTTGTGGATGCTCTCCCAGAAAAACTGTACATCTTTTGAGGTGGTCCAGTTTTCAAGCCATTTTTCGACATCTCCGTAATTGTTGAAGTGTTTCATGGATTGCGCGAGACATCATGAAATCAAGTGGTAGTCGAAAGGGAGCAAGTCTGGTGTTCTGGTGTTTTTGTTGTCGGGTGTTTTTATGCATTCTCAGAAGGCCGCGGCTCGCTTTAAGATAAACCTCGCACCCGAAGGCCTTTAATGAAATTGTCAACAGAATCCGGAATCTTGTGCATTCTGATCGACGATTAATGGTCAGAATGATCGGGTAAGATTTTGAATTTGACTCATACGCTCGTTTATCAGATTTTGACTAATGAATTGTGGATGATTTTGGAGAATATCTGCACGAAAATTGTTTCGAAAAACCTTTTACAAGATTAAAATGATTTTTTGTGGTGGATTGAAAATGTATTTACTTATTTATTTAGTTTATAGCTCATATGGATCAGGTATATACATTAAAATATAGCACATAAACAGATCAAATTCTAAAACACAAAAAGTTATAACATATAAATATAGGGTTTCCTGGATAATGTTCATGTTAATATCTTGGTCTAGCAAGAACTTAGAAATGTAATCACTATTAGCTCTGCTAAGTCCTTCGGCGTTCAAATGGCAAACTTGGATTGTTTTTCCGAGATTCTTTGTCGTTTGGTCCTAAGAAGGAACATGATTAGAAGATCTTGAAATAAGTGATTATTGGATTGAAAATGACTTTCGCTTTCTGAAACGTGTCACTCTACAACCTCACGACCAAAAAAAGTTTCCGTTGCACTGTATCCAACTCTGAAATAAAACTTAATAGCGCATCGTTGCTCGAAATTATTCTCACTCATTTTCAGAACGCACTAGAAAAATCCTATTCATGAAAATAATTTCTACAGACCACCAAGTAACTCTAGGGAGTTCAAACTGAAGAGGCTGAGTAGTACAGAAGATGCTTCTGATGATGACCTGCCTCCTCTGCAGAGGGGAAACCGACAGTGTTGTTAGATCGAGCGCTACGCCACCTGTCTCATTACTGTATTTACATACCTCGTACTTCAGGTTTTGTTAACAATAGCAAAAATAGAAACAAAATATTGAAATTTATTATTCAAATGTTTGTTTACTTTTTATCATTGTATGGAAAAACAAATCCAAAAAATGTCTGAAAATATTTCTATGTTAAATACTTTTAAACATATTTGCATTTTAAATTCCATATTTACATATAGTAGGTTATAATTGTATGTATCGCATATCAGTTTAGTATGATTATTTACGATTTATTAGTTCCAAATTGACATATAGTCTAAATCAAAATATCATGAAATAATTATTTTTTTATATTTGAACAGCTGTATTAAGGCCTATTGCCCACCGGACACCTCAACGCGCTACATCTAGCGACATCGATCGATAATAATATTAAGCTACAACACGAGGCATAAATCAAACCCGTATAATAGCCCAGGAGCTCGTTCACGGGGGTCTATCGCAATGTTGTAGCGACTTGTCGCGCTTTTGCGATAAAGCTCGACAAGTCGCTACAATATGAGACAGACCCCATCCCAGTGGACGAATTTCTAAAATTCTACGGGTTTTATTCGTGCCTAGCGTTGTAGCTAATTGTCCCTTGACATCGTTAGTTGTAGCGCTTCATCTTTGTAGCGCGAAAGCTTAGTGTTCATATTTCGGACCCGTATGTACTGATGAGAAATATAATTGTGTTTATTATTTGTACTTTGGTCTATTTGGAAATAATGTGGGCTTTCCAGATCTTTGTCAGTCCTGCTAATTCTAATTTGCCTTTTTGTTTTACTTGGTTACTCGCTATGCAAGCATCGAAGTTGATGACCTCACTTTTACGGGAAATATGATGTATCTGTGTGAAAACTGTTACTAAAATTTTAGACCTGGGAATACCTGTTAGGTAGCATTTCATTCTGTTCAGTTTTTGATCTGCCTGAGTTAAAATTTTTATCATATCATAAAAAACTATGACAGTAAGCACATATTCCACACCACAAGTGTGGAATATCAAATAATATATAGGGATTAAAATCAAGTTCGGTTTTGTCTTTGCTACATATATTTTTTAGAAACTAAAAGGTTTTGATAATTTTTTTTTAAACCATGTGCAATGGATAAAATATCGTTTCATTCTCTTTATTTCACCATAATTTCTATACCTTATTAAATGAAATATTGAAAATTTACTGATTTTGAAAAATTTACCGAAATGAGGATATTAAATTTCAAAACACCTACAATGATGAGACAGTGATTTTTTAATGTAAGTGCGTTGCTTTATTCTAATTTTTTGAGGGTGACAAAACAATTGCATTCATCGCCTTTAAGTTGCTTTTATGAATCAATTCAAATTATTGATGGCTATTGCCATGGTCACGGTCGATGATGGAGTTCAAAATACTACCATTATACCGGAAACGCGATCAAGTACCATTTCCAGATTAAAAGTTTAGTTTGCATTCAAACAACGTGTATCTTAAAAAATGTCTCTGTCAGAGTTTAATAAACTACATTTTAAATTTTAATTAAAATGCTATACATGCTATCATACAAATAAGGGAAATTATTCAATAAAACACTAATTATTTGTAAAAATTTGTTAATCATCCAAATTTCTTTTGTTGATTCCAAAATTAGCCCCATTTGATGTGATATGGCTTAGCTTCTGGTATGCCCAAAGCTCGTGTGAATTTTGTTTTATGACTTTAATTGACTCAGGACATCTATTGTGAAGTGCTGATCTGTGACATTTGTTAATTTGGTCTTTTTAAGTTGATTTTATCTTAAATCTCTCACAGAGCCTAGGTAATATTGTGTGTTGAGTTTTTGCACCTCCGGGAGGAATTTCGCGTGAACAACATCAGCGATGTGATGTGAGTGATTATCATGTGATAAACATTGTGATGTTGATGTTACATCACGATAATCAAAGAAAATAGTCAATATTGCTTTGATTTTCGAGCGACTTTGGCGTGACTTTGTGATTTCAGCTTGTTCTCGAAGTGTCACTCTGAAACAGCATATCAAATTCATAAGTTCATGTTTCATAAAATTTTGTTTCTTCGGAACAAGCTATATCACGACGTATCGCTCATGTCCAAAACATGTACTAAATTGGTACGAGAGGATTCGTGAGAAATGTCCTGAGCCATCGCTCTTAGGCCCGAATAATCATTATCAATCACATTTTTTTTATTTGTCGATATAAAAACAGCAGTCAATATAAAAACGTGGAATGTCAAACGGAACGAGGCATGTTTTGTACTTATGTAGGGTTTGTATATAATATACTTTGTTCAAATCCTATGCTTATATTTTCGATTAGACTGATTTGCATTGGGGTTTCTCCAATATTAACAACGATTCAGCATAACAAATTTTGTTGTCAATACATAATTTGAGTAAAACTGTTCCAGATATCTATCTATTTTACGATTGCAGAGGTGGCAATATACAGAGGCCATAAACTTGCCTGCCGATGCTTGTGTTTTTGATCTCTTTGGACGGCTTTCACTGCCGATTTGACTCCGAAGTGTTTGGATGGATCCATGTTTCATCCATTGCCGCATACCGCATGAAAAATTCCTACTGTAATGGTTAAATTATTATACTTCAAGGATTTATCAGATTTTTTTTTATTTTGTTGCAATGTGTGTTGTGTGTTATTTAATGTCTGCTTTTCGGTAACATAGACACTTCCTAATACTTTGTGGTATTGTTTCAATAAAGTGGTATATTTTTTCTTACTGTTCAATATCTGTAGTTACCTGTCTTTCATGTCTTTGGGCCTCCAAGTACCTTGGGGGTCAAAATATCATTAACGTTTTACAAAAACATTTTTAAAATCGAACAACTTTTCGGTATTGCAACTTCTGTGTCACTTAGTATATAATACCAACCGTATGATGTATCGAATTTGTTTCTGAAAAAAATTAACATCAAGGTTCAGTTATGCCAATACTGGTATTATTCTGATACATTGGATATGAGTTGATGATTGTGTAAATGTTGAATTGTGTTTGGAGTGAATTCCTTGGATAGTATCCCGATCACCATCTGCATTCTAAGAGAACTAAGCCTTCGGTAACGTCATCCAGCGAGGATGGTGCATAGAAATTATTCATCTGCAGTAAAATCAACGGTAAGCCGTTAAAGGCCAAATAGATATATTGATTAACTTATCATTGCGAGAATGCCGTATAGAGACCAATGGCGAATCATAATTTCGGTATGGTTGACAACGCTTTAAAACGGACTGCAAAAAGAGATAGTATTCGGTGGGTAAAATGTATTCAAGTTCTCAAAATTGTCATTATCGTTGTCGTGTTGTTACGTTGTCGATGTTTACGATACTTTCTTAAAAAACTATCTGACCGATGGTCCAAACAGAGCGAAACGTTCGTCGCTGCTTCAACAACTGCCATCATTAGGGCATTTCAACTCATAACTCTTTTTTAGTTTCAATTATGCTCTCAAACTAAATATCATAAACATCCTCATCATCATACACAGCGCCGACCCTAACCCACCCTTGACCAGGGTAGAGTGTGATAGTCTTTCGGTGCCCTTTGGTCGACGCTTTTATGTTAAATAAATAATAACTATTAACTTTTTCAAAAATCAAGTTTTATTTCAAAAAATCAATAAAAAACTAAAATCGACTGGTCTATTGTAAATCTATATCTATGTATGGATGAAGTTAAGCCTTAGGCCGCACATGAGCGCTATTAGTAAGCTGATTTGTAGTTGCAGCGTATGCGCCTCATTTTGCTCATCTGAGTAGGGAATGCCACGAAACATTTGAAATAAAAATTACGTTACAATTTGTTTAATTATTCGTATTAGACGAGAGCTTAAGACATGCACATATTTTGTTTTTTTACAATTTTTTCTTTTTTTTTCTTTTCAGTTATCAAGGATAATAAATAAATGTTTCTAGATAAATCAGCAATACAATTTATTTTTTATCAAAAATTGAATGAGCGTTATGAGGCGTGCACTTTTGGATTTTCCTTTTTTTTTTATTTAAATTCAGAGCAGCCCCATGCCTCTCAAAAGACGCTATCAAAGTTATATTTTTCGCTCGAAATTATTTTGTTTTGCATTTGGTATTTTAGCGCCTCTTGCTACTAGAGCGGCCGCACCTCTCGCTCTATCTAGCGTACACGTAATCGTAAGTCGATGGGAATGCGGTAGTCCTTGGCATCTCTAGATAGATATTGGAATCATTTCCTCAGTTCTATGTTTTTTAGTAAAACCAGATCTCTCAAAGAGAGTTTCATCAATCATATTTTTTTTGCTAATAATTGTCTTGCTCGGTAGGTTGTATTGGGAAATTATTCATGATTAAATTGTCACCTTAAAGGACAACTCCATATATAAATGCATCAATAATGTTAAGCAGTTTAAATTTACCAGTTACATGAAATACAAAAATTATATGATAATATAGGAGGAAAAAACGTCGGTGATTCATACAAATCTTCAAATTGCTTTTCCTTTTAAATGTATCACGTTTAGCCGTTAAAATAACGACGATGTTAAATTAAATTTCCGCATTGGTATGCAGAAAAACTTGATTCGAAAATTAAAATTTTTTATATGCGCCTAAAAAGCAGAATCCTTATTAAACTGGTTTTAAACAATAAGCAATTTTCGATTCGAGATTATTCAAGATCAAAAGAAATTCCAATGCAGCTTGTTCGACATCATAATAATTAGTCATGATTTGTTATGTCGTGTACAGAACCTGTCCTATAAGGTAAGACATTTTTCAGTAGCGCTTCCGATATATATATATATATATATATATATATATATATATATATATATATATATATATATATATATATATATATACATATATATACAGGGTGTCCCATAACTTATCCGCCATAAAGCAACTGGTGATGGCAGATATCAAAATAAGAGGATTTAGTCATTAAATGTGTTGGCAAATGTTGTCATTAAAAAGATGAAAGTGAAACTAAATTTTCGAAAAATTGATATAATTAAAAAACGGTTAAACATATCATGATAATAATTAAAACACTTGGTATTTGTTTCACAATATATTCAAGATATTCTCTAACATGTTTCGGCCTCGCGACCATTCTCAAAGAGAGTTATGTATAAACTTTTAGTTTTTTTTGATTTACTTTGAGTTTATACATAACTCTCTTTGAGAATGGTCGCGAGGCCGAAACATGTTAGAGAATATCTTGAATATATTGTGAAACAAATACCAAGTGTTTTAATTATTATCATTGTTACTATGTTTCACCAAGAGCCAACCGCGCAATCAATCAAAACTATTAAAGATATCATGTTCAAAATCGAGGTAGTTCGGTTTTCAAAAGCGATAAATCCGAATTTGGTACTACCTTGAGCCTAGTTTCTAGAAGGCCCTTGATACCTACTTTGCGGCGAATTAACTCGCTCATATTTTTTTACCCTATAAAGGTGGGAATATTTTGATTTCAAAATATAGAAGAGTCATAATTTCTACGTAAAAAATACTACTGAAAAATATGCAATTCACAAAGTGTGCCTTGAATGTTGTGTATAAATTATTACGTCTCGATGACAACTGTCACTGTTTTCTATTTCTCCTATTAAACGTAGGTGGAAATAAGTTTCTCCAATCTTGAGTTGGTATTAAATAATTTGTAAATGCTCAGACTAAATTACTTTCCTAACCGTGATTTAAGGGAAATGCTCTGCGTTTATACACAAGTAAATTACAATAATCGCGCTATAGTTAGAAGGTACGAAGGGCTCTACCCAACTAGAATCATCCCCGATCGACACATTTTTCAAAGAATTTTTAATCAGTTAGTTTATTTTATTACAACAATCCTTGCGGACGACCGAAACGTATAAAGGTAGAAAAGGAAGAGGACATTTTGGTTAGTATCGCGGAAAATCCTTGAACTAAGAACCAGGCGTTTGGAGGCATCTACAAGAATTAGCAAATCTACCGTTTCAAGAGCTCTCCATAAAGAAAAATTGTTTCCCTACAATTTTTCGTCTGTTCGAAATTTATTGACACAAGATTTGCAGGCCAGATCAGAATGTTGTCAAAATCTGCTATATAAAAAAAACGAAGACCCCCATGTTTCTGAAGAAGATATTGTTTACTGACGAGGCAACTTGTACCAGACGCGGAATTTTTAACTAGCGAAATAATCGACAATATTTTAATCGGCCCATTTGAGTTTCCGCAGAGATTGAATGGGGATCACTATGTGCAGTTTTTAAAAAATGATTTATTAGACCTTTTGGACGGTATACCACTAAACGTAAGACAAAACAGTGGTTCTTGTATTGGGGCGCCACTGTGGCTTCCATCCCATTGGGGCGCCACTGTGGCATTTCAATCAACGCTTTCCATATCAATGGAGTAGATGCGGTGGTGGGTTTCCTTGGCTACCTCGTAGCCCAGACATTAATTCGTTAAACTTTTATTTGTTGAGTCATATGATGAAATCAATGAGAAGAACTTTTTCAAGAAATTCAACAAGCGGCCAATGTTATTAGAAATGAAGATAATATCTTCTTAAATGTGAGGCGTCACTTAACATCTAGTGAAGTAAATTTCAAAAAAATGTTATTTTTAGTCCGTTGTATTTTTGACATTTTAATGTTTTGTTTGTATTTAATGCACATTTTGTGAATTGCAGACTTTTCCGCTATCGACAAGATGTGCAATGGAATATTCGAATACGCATATCTTACGCAAATGGCGTGAGATATCGATATTGACCAAGGGTACCTTTTTTACGTGAGAATTATAACTTTTCTCTATTTTGAAGTCAAAATATTTGCAGCTTGGCAGAGTAAAAAAATATGAGCGAGGTAATTCATCATAAAGTAGGCAGCAAGCGCCTTCTAGGAACTAGAAATTTTCACCTTTGAAAACCCAACTTCCCCGATTTTGAACCTTCAACCGTTCATATCTTCAACCGGTTTTAAATTATTTCAATTTTTCGAAAATTTAGTTTCACTTTCAACACCCTGTATGTTGTTAATAACTAACATTTGCCAACACAATTATTGACTAAATTCTCTTATTTTGATCTCTACTATCACCAGTTGCTCTAAGTTATGACAGAGTGTCCCATAACTTATAGATATATATATATATATATATATATATATATATATATATATATATATATATATATATATATATATATATATATATTGCTGACACCATCTGACATATGCATCGAAAAGTTTGACATTGTTGACTGAATACGTACTCAGAACGTCCACCTCAGTTAAAAAAATCGAATTAACTCGTGAATATTTTCGTGAAATGATTTACTACTGCTTACGACGTGAATTATCTCAACAACGGTGCATCGATCAACTCACTTCGACTTTTGGTGATAAAGCAATAGTCTAAAACCACTGTATATTACTGGTTTAGCGAATTCAATCATAGCCGTCGTTCGCTCACGGACGAATTGAAAGGAAGTCGTCCAAAATCGGTTGTTGCGTTAGAAAACATCGATATTGTGCGCGTATTTATAAAACAAGATCAACATATGACATACCGAGATTGAGGCATCCCTTGGCATTAGTATGATGAGCATACACAAGATTTTAGATAAACATTTAGTCGTGAAAAAGATTTGTGCGCGTTGGATTTCACATAATTTGACAATCGCTCAAAAAAGGCTCGTGTCGATTGCCGCAAAGAAATGTTCAAAAAATACAACCGTGGTACGTCAAAAGCCTTGTATAATATCTACAGAGGTGACGAATCTTGGATCTATGTGTATGAGCCCAAAAGTCGACTGTATGGGTCTTTCAAAATGAGCCAAACCCAACAAAAGTTTTTCTCGCAAGATGCACTTTCAAGCAAATGGTCACCTGTTTTCTTTTATTGATAAAGAATCGTCAATTCTGAATGGTGCACAATCATTTGTCTACTAGAAATCTTTGAAAAAATAAGAAAAAAGCACCAGTGACGCTGGATCATTCTTCACCATGACTACGCGAGCTTTCACACATCGGACCGAACAATTTAATATTTGACCGGTCAAAACATCAAATTAATGGGTCATCCACTATACAGTCCTGATTTGACACCCAATGATTTCTTTTTGTTCCTGTCCGTGAAGAATAAACTACGTGGTCAACGATTTTCAACGCCAGAACAAACGGTTGATGCGTTTAAAATGCATGTTTGGGAGATACCTCAATCGTGCAATCAAGTAACCTCAATGGAATAAGTGTTATAAAAATTGGTTGAAACTTATACAGAAGTGTATCGATCATAGCGGAGAATATTTTGAAAAAGAGAAAACCATTTTCAATGATAAATCTTTGTTTTTATTTATTATTCCGAATATATAAATAGCAACCCTCATAAACAGATGCTGAAGAATTTTTCCGGGTGTACATACGTTGGTACGTTTCATTTTAAGTACTGAGGGATACTTGGGTTTTCATGACCGGCGATTAAGAGAAACTCACAAAAGGATATACACCAGGAAAAACTCTTCAACTTACAATATCATTCGTAAATCACTATTCAAATAACGGAACTTTTTAAATAAAGAAAAACTATTAGTTATTTTTCCAAAATTATTTCCTTTTATTCAAAATGCATCGCTTCCGCACCAACTCAGCGCTGGGCACGTTCAACCAATACTAGCATAGATTTTTATATGTCGATTTTCGGACTCGTCTCAATTACCCCCATCATGGCTTTTTAAACTTATGTAACATTGTTATAAAACGTTCATTTCATGGCCAATTTGAGTTTTGGGAACAGGAAATAGTCACACGGAGATAAATCACATCGGAGATGGACTATCATCGTATCATCGTATCACTCGAACGATTCTTTTCCACAAACGCCTCATAACACTTATATAATATTCACCAGTGACATTTTGACCATGTGGAATGAATTTCCGAAGTATCATACTTTTAGGGTCGTAAAAACAAATCAACCTTCTCTTCTCTCGTGACTTCTGAAAAAGCAATTTTTCCGTCTTCGGGGAGCCTGGGGACTCCCACGTGGCGCTTTGTTTGAGGATCGTTTTTATTACGCCATTGAAATGTTCAATGCGAGCAATTTCTTGGTCCTCATTTAATGCGTAAGGAATAAATCGAGCTTAGACTTTTCGTTTTTTAAAATCCCTTGTCAAAATTTCGTGAATCATGTCTTTGGTCGTATTTAATTCCTCCGCTGTCTATCTTACCGGCGAATTCGCATCGTAGGCGATCGCTCTTTCATTGCGCTTTCATCGCGCGTGATCATTTCATGCGCTTTTTCCACCAACTCATCGCGATTTTTATTTTTTAGTCGGCCTGGCTTTAGATCGTTTTCGATCAACCGTATTAGCTCTTTGTTCCATCGTGTTTTTGTGACGAGGTGACGACAAAAGGTATTGTCACTTTAGGTACTATAACAATGATAATCCGTTGATCGATTTTAATGATGGCCGTCTCTTGACATATACAGCTTTTAGATTATATATTGTTTCAATAGATGGCGCCAATGCTTGACCACCATTCGACATGGCCGATTTATATACTCCGCTCCGCTCTACAGACGTTCAGCTTGAGCCCAGTTGATGACGACTTAAGGCCAGAAACCAGTCCTGGGAGACGCTTGATGGCGCTTTGGTTAGCGGATGAGGGAGCGATGGAGCACCAACGTGAAGCGCGGGTGTATTTTTTTTGCTCTCGATGTATAGGAGATGATTTAATCTAAGATTAAATCATCTCCTATATGCGTCGATGCGTGATGCGTCGTAAAGTTCGAGAAGTTTTCAAAAAGTGATTTGGTGTTTAGTGGTAAATCTCTTCGAGTTTGGTCATATTTAAATAAAAAAGTGAATTTACTTTTTAATGTATTTGCGATCGTTCGATTGTTAATTATCTCTACCTTTGGACCAGTTTGAATAATTAGGTGGCATGATTTAACAAAACAGGTTTAATTTTGGCTACATTTTTGTGCAACTTTTACATAATAGTCATTTTTGGAATCAACATTCCAATTTTGAAATTTTTTGGGTAACCATTTATGAAAATTTGAGCGAAAATCGAAAATGAGAATATAAATATCAGTCATATTTACACTTTGTTTTTTTACCAATTGTTACCCTCTTATTAAAATTGTATTATCTTCTACCTTTCATTTTTTTTATTGAATTATTAAGGGAATATTCTAATTAACTAAATTTATTTTTCTTCTGTTTGAGATATTTAAATCAATATTAGAGAAAAATCAACTTATACCTAACCACCAATTTTGATTTGAAAAAAATACTCTGGATTCCCGTCAAAGCGAATAAATCTTTCGCCTTTTTTTACTAGAGATTTGAAAAAAAACATGCAGCCATCACACATGTGCACATAATTACGTTTAATATTTGGCAATCGTTAGATTTGCCTGTGTTTGATGTGATACGGTTTGGTTTGGTTCAGAGCATTCTGATATACTGTAGTCAGAATTTAAAAATTGTATCTAGAAAAGATGTAATTCATGGTAACATTCCAACATGAATAAACGAAAATACTACTGGTCAAATCTTGTGTCCCACAGGGAAGTCTGTTGGTACTATCACTATACCTTATTAATTCACAGTTGAATCGCTGAAAGATTACCTGTGCATCATCAATTTTATCCATATGTATTAAATCAAAAATTATTAGTTAAATTATTGCTTACTTTCATAATGGACGTGATTGGTGCATCGAAAGACGGACATTTATGTTTATGATTTAAATCTACGATAAATTTATTTGTATATATTTATAACATGAAATTATAAAACGTCCTGTTATAAATCGTTATTTTAACATAAAATTTCGACTGTGTATCATGAAATTGTAAAGTTTTATGTCATAGATTGAACGGAGAATGTAGGTTAAAATTGTACTGACAATTTCAATTAAGTTATCACGAAATTTTCGGGAAATAGCCAATGAATGAAATTGTTTTGTTATTGGTCAAAATAATGAATGAAATTATTTTATTATTAGTCAAAATCATTATTTTATCTACTATATAAACATCGTTGTTAAGACCCATTTTTATATGACGCAAATGTTACCACACTGTGGGAATTTACGGATCTTTATAGTTGCATTACACATGTATTACAAACATATCATATAATTAGATAAACATATTGTACAAGGTATTTCAAACTTTCATTTTACGTCCTTCGGATAAGTTTGTTGTTTTGGCCTTTGCATGAGGTCTGCTTGTTCCAGGAGAAGAAATAACTGGATTATGTTATTTTCTTTTCTTAATAGAATATCCAGTTTTCCTTGATATATTTAATGCTGCTGCAACTCTCTAAAAAAATATTTCGATATGATAATACAAAATAAGTAAAACGTAATCATATTAAGTGTTCTTTACCTATTGAATAGTTAAAAGAAGCTCTAAAGGTCCCCCGTTCCTGTTTTCTATTTCGAAATACTCATAAACACTGCGATTTCAATGTCTTTCCGACATTATCTAAAATCACATATAATATTAAATCAAATATAGATACCTAAAAGTTCGCACTATATATCCGTTATTATTTTGAAACGGTTATTTATCTTTCAGTATGTTTTTAGAATTAGTCAATATAAATTCTGTTGTTATTAAACATTTGTATTGAAATTTTTGGTTAGGTTAAAATTAAAGGAAAAAAAATTGAAGGAAATAATACTTTATGAATCTTTAAATATACTTACTGATTACAAAATAATCAATAACAGTAGTTCTTAAAAGAACTTATTTTACAATAAAATTAGACTTTACAGCACAAAATTTCACTAAAACACAATAACAAAACAACAGCTTATCATTTGAGTAAGCAAAAAAAGAGCGCTGAACTCAATAAACGAACTTTTAACCGGCATCATGAACAAACATCTTTTAATTATTCTTACTTTTTCTTTCTACAATGCTGTAACGTTATCTCATATACAAATACGGACTCATTGATCATCTCTTCTCTCTCGTTCGGTAAAATGAAAAGAACATATTGAGACAATTTCTATGACGTAGACATCAATTGCTGACGCACTGATAATCATTCAGTCGTTCAACTGTACATGATTTACCCATTAACGAAAATTCTGCTTCTTTTTCTGGCGCCACAGCAGTAGTAAGAATAAACAACATACTGTAAATCAAACATGTAACATAACATGTAACATGTAGAATCAAACATGTAACATAACATCTAAATTTAACTGAAAATGTGGAGAAGACGAATAAATCAATTCATATCACATTCACACTAAGAAACAAGGAATTGCCGTCTGATTTACTTAAATAACTAGCCATTAACTTATATGGAAAAAGTCAAATATCGTGGTCAGAAAGTTCGTACGGATTTTTTTAAGAGAAAGAGAAACACAAATAATTTATAAAATGTTACCATTATTATCAACAACTTTTTGCCAATGTAGTGGTGGATCCGTAATGCTTTTTATGTAAAAAATTAGCATCTTTATTGGCAAAAAATATTAACAGTTTGTTTTTCACTTTCTTCTTCCGTTTTAATTCATTAAAATTTTGTATTTTAAAATTTTAAGCATTTACAAAAATACAATACAATACTTTTGTTATTTATTTAGTTTATTTACAATAAAAAACATTTAAACATTACATTTAAACAATTTTGGAGGAAGGAGAATAGATGGTAGTTCGTGGGTGCGATGTCCGGTGAGTAAAATGGATGGAATAATCATTCCATTTGAATTTCAACAATTTTTGGCGGGTCCTGATTGAAACCAAGTCCTGCATTGTCATGATGAAAAATTACATCTTTCCTCTCTGCTAATTCTGGTCGGTTTTCTTTCATCGCAAAGTACACGTAAGACAGCCTTTAGGGATTGCTGACGAATTTTGTAATGGCAACTTAGTTTTTTTTTAAACAGTCCATAATAAGTAAATATAAATATATCATATATAAATATAAATCGCAAATGTAATTCAGTCACAATCGACTGAAAACACAATCACACAGGTCCCTTCCAATCTCACCAGATGCAAACCATATTTTTTTTATGTTGAAGGCCGTCTTTCGTCGTAATAAAAATCTCTGGCTCCGGCAACCCCCATGATTTTTATCGTTTCGCTTTCAGTTTTTACCCCTAGTTAATATCCGCTTCAGAAATGGAGTCTTAGCATTTTGTTCAGCAAAAGATCGCACGAATAAATGCGGCCCAACAGATTTCTCTTTCGTGAGGTACCAACGGTCGATTTGCCAATATTTAACTTAACTGCTATCTCACGGACCATGGTGAGTGGATCTTCGTCTATTACGGCCTTTATTTCCTCGACATCAATGTTTGAAGGATGGCCAGAAATCAAAATCTCCGTCCCTGAATCGACCAAACCATTTTTGCATCGTGGTTTTTCAAACAGAACATACTCCGTAAATGACATAACTCTTATTTTTTCTTTATACACTACTGTTCTTACCCTTTTTGAAATAAAAAAGCATAATCTGACATCATCCACTTGATTAACTGAAGGCAAATCAAAGCAAATCTGAAAATAAGCATTGCAAATACCGAAGGAATTAATTACACAGGTCTAGAAGAAAAAACATTTTTTTTGGCGCCTAGGATTTAACTTAAAATATTGTAACGTGTATTTCACTAAAATGTATCTTAGAAATTTGAGCTCGCAAACAAAAATTAATGGCATATTTGAATGCAGGGCATCAAATTCATATGAAAACAGCTCAAATACTCCGGTACCAAAACAACTGTTGGCCTGTGTAATGTGTAACTCAACATTACTAATCCTAGAGAATTTTTTTGTTTACAAACTTTAAAAGAGCAACTAATGGAAAGTCCCTACAAACTTTCCGAATAACCTTATACTTGCAAATACACTTAGACAGATGAATAATATGTCACACAAACACATTTCTAAAGAGAAACTGTAGATAAAACCTGCAAATCAGCTTTAAGAAACAGCCTCTAATTTCAATATAGATAAACTGGAAAGATACACTTTAATCTATTTCCCTATTCAATAGCGGTATGTCTTATGAGAAATTTTCTAAGTTGGTGACTCGGTCAAGTTTATAGGCTTCTCAAGAGACTATAGGTTAGGCACAAAGTGTGAAAAAGCCATGGAGGGTGCCGAAAGGGTTTAATCGGTAGCCGATTACCGTGGTATTTGGAGTCCATGTTATATTTGTTCCAGTCACTAAATAGCCTAACATAGATGCGTCCATCTAACTAATAACCCTTACCTTTATTTTTATTGAGCAATTGAATAACAAATATATTTTTGTAGACAATTCAGACAATTCCGAGGGTTGGTGTCTCCAGTAATCCGGGGATTACTAGGTCGAAATACAGCGTCGTTTGTTGAGTTTAGTATTTGGTTGGGTTAACCTCTGGGAAGAGACTAGGTTTGCGTACTGCATTTCTACAGGCAATAGTGTAAAATCCTACAAGGAATTTCCCCTCAGTCACCGCAGTTCTAAGCTGGGTAAGGCCGGATGCTTTCTGAAAAGTAATCTACGTTGGGTACTCGCCAGTCGATAGGCTTCTCGAAAAACTTAAGTTTAATATAAAACCAAGGGTATCGAGGGGAGCATTAATCACAGTTAATTGATAGCTGATGACCTTAGTTTGAAGCTCAATTTAAGCTGTAAGTTCAGTTCCTAAGGGTCGATTCTGCAATACAAGAATATACCAGGTATAAGTAAGCTATAGTTGGAATAAAATTTGAAACACCCGTTCTAGAAAACGGGCCTTGCATTGTAGAACAGGCGTAAATAGTCTTAGTTACTTTGTACTACTTTGTAATTGTAAATAGTCTTAGTTACTAATACGCCTTTAACCATACATTTTTACTTTTTTTATTTTTTATAGACAATTTACTATTAAGGACATAGTAAACTACTTTACTTAAACTGGCACATAGTTATTAGTGATGTTTGGAAATTCTGAAAATAAAAATAAGCATTTCACCGTGTTTATTATTTGCGACAAGATGTTGTCTATAAAGGAGAACTAATGTGGCTTAATAAATAATACGTATATTTAATTAAAATGCTACTAAATAGTTTTGTTAATTGGTATTTCCTTTCGTATATTTCCTCTCTTGTTAATAAAGACATAATAAAATCAGTTATTTAAAGTAATAATGAATATTAATTAATCAAAAATAATTTATTATTTTAATGCTTTTATTGCAACATAAAATATATTTATTACAATGTTGACTTTCGCTTATTCTTAATAAACAAAAATTATTGTACGCATTATCTAGATGTTGATTAAAACTTCTGCTTTACACGAATAAATATATCATACTTCAAAGTAAACTTAATAATCCTAGATTTATACTCGTTTATCTATAGAGTTGTTTCATTTACCTCCAATACAGGACTCAGAATTTAGCTTCATACAGAAGAGGGCGAATTATGAAGGCATTGTAAATAGTAATTTTGGTGTATTCCTTCAAGGCTCATTTACTAAATACCCTTCTCATTAGACATCCAAAATTGGCACCAGCACACTTTATTCTATATATAATTTCTTCTTGCATGTCGGCAGGACAGAAAATTTGAGTTTCCAAATACGGCTTGGTCCAAATACGGCTAAACGAAGAATTATCGTCCTACAGATTCATCACACTACTATCTAACTTATATCTCAAAACTATTTGAGAAGTTACTGTTAAAGAGAATGGAACCACTAATAGATGAACTTAATCCAGAGCATCAGTTCAGATTTAGTGATAGACATGACACAGACACACAGAGTAGTGGAAATTATAAACAGTACATTTTGAAAGAAAATAATATTGTTCTGCTGTCTTGCTTGGCATTTCACAGTCACTGGAAAAGGTCTGCTATCCTGGATTGTTGCATGAACTAAAATTATACATAGATTCTGTCAAATAAGTACCTGAAATTGGTCAATAAAACACAAAATGTTTATTATTTCTCCAAATTTATTGTATCGCCTTCAAAGTGGGCCCCTTCCAAAAGAAATCATTTATACCAACGAATAATCCAATTGTCAAAACATTTTTTAGACGCATTTTCCGGAATCGACGACTTCAGTTCTCGCCGTGAATTCTCTTTTATGTCTTCTATCAACTAAAAACTTGTGCCTCGAAGTGGTAATTTGAGTTTTGGAAAGAGGAAGAAGTCGGCCGGTGTCATATCAGGTGAATATGGTGGCTGTTCGATGGTTTCTGTTGAGTTTTTGGGCAGAAATTCGTTGTCATGATGCAAAATCTAAAAGTTTTCCTTCCACAAATCTGGCCTTTTTGACAAATTTGCTCTCTTAAACGCCGCATAACACTCAGATAATATTCTTTATTTGCCGTCTGACCTTCTGGCAAGAATTCCGAGCGCACAACACCACGCTAATCAAAGACAAGAGTTAACATCGCCTTAAATTTGATCGACTTTGAGGTGGTTTCATCGGTTTCGGCTCAGTTGGAAGACACCATTCCGAAGATTGTTGACTGGTTTGCATGTCAAATTCATATAACCCATGTCTCATCACCAGTTACAATGCATTTTATAAACGTGGGGTCGGAATTTACTCGTTCTAGCATGTCTTTAACGACCTTTACGCGATTGAGTTTCTAAAGAAAATTCAAGTCTTTCGGCACTAGTCGAGCCGCAAAGCGTTTCATGCGCAAACAATCGTTTAAAAGGGTACGAATGGATTCGTGAAACACAGAAAGATCAGCGGGTATCTATCTCAGACCTAAATGATGATTTTCAGTCACCATTTCCTTCACTTCAGCGGTGTTAACTTCAGTTGAACACGCTGATGGCGACCAGAGCGAGACAAATCTTCCACCACATCTCGACCGCTTTTGAATTACTCAGATGAACGTGTTATTGATAAAGTCGATTCACTGTAAGCCTTCTGTAGCATTTTCAGCGACTCAGCACACGAAATTCCATTGCAATGCAAAATTTAAGACAAATTCTTTGTTGGATGTTTTTATCCATTGTAAAAATCGCCAAACACACTTGAGATGAACTGAGGTACAAAATAGAATACTGTAAACAAACTAAATGACAGATAACGTTCAAACTATGCGTCAGTATAGAGGACAGTTGTTCCAACTTAGCAATACAAATAATTCTGACAATCCCTTTAAGCGGGCTTTTCAAATGATCAATACCCGGTACTTTTTTGACAGAATGTAATTTTGTTTTATCTATCACTCCAACTTGTTATGGTTACAAGCGTAGTGCCAAAATATGCATTATTCAACTTCAAGAACATTTAGAAATGAACGACAAAATAGAGAGTAAGGGTCAACCAGCCAAAATCCTAACAAATAACTTTCAATCCAAAGAAGAAAACCTGAGGAAGTGCCCTGATATAACTCTCAATGGCAAACAATACACACGGACTGAACCGTGTATTGAAGTATTTAGAAAAGCACACGCATACAAAATTAAACTAAAAACACCACAAAAACGTAGAAAACATCCGTGGTAGAATGAAGTTTGCGAACCAGCAGTATTAAGCCGAAGTGAAGCATTTAAAGATTGGAACAGTCAAAAAATAGCAATAAATTATAACATCTTTTTGGAAGTAAGAAAAAAAACATCGAAGCTAATTAGACAAACTAAAAGAAAATATGAAAACAATCAATTTAATGAAATAGAAAAAGATTTCCAAAAAAATAACATCCGAAACTTTTACAAAACATATAAAACTAAATTAAAAGGTATCAACCCCAAAGTCTTTGCTTCCAAAAGAAAAACGGACAATTAGGTCTAAATAACCAAGACAATTGCAAAGAACTTGCGAAATATTTTGAACAACTACTAAACTGTCCTGAGCCCTTAAGCAAATTACCAACACTAAACCCTAAACAAACAAACTCAAATTCATTACCACCGAATGAAGATAAAATAATTAGGCAAATAAAGCGACTTAAAAATAATAAACCTTCTGGTGAAGATGGAATCACTGCTGAACTTTTGAAATCCGCTGGTCCAGGTCCAATCAAGGAAATAACCAACATTCTACAAGTTTGGCGAACCGAACGGATTCCGGAAGATTGGAAAGATGCTCTAATCTATCCATTACAAAAGAAAGGAGATAGAACGGATGTAAACAACTACAGAGGGATATCTCTTCTCCCAATTTGTTACAAGATTCTATCTCAATGTCTATTAGAGAGAGCACAGGGACAGTTATAACCTACAATTGGTGAATATCAAGCAGGTTTTCGATCGGGCAGACCCTGCCCTGAACAGATCCTGAATCTAGAGTTGATCCTAAGACATCAAAAACTGTACAATAAAAATCTCGTCTGTACATTTGTGGATTTCAAAAAAGCATATGATTCAATTGATCGCGAATCTTTATTCCAAATCTTGAAAGAACAAGGACTCAATCTGAAAATGCTGGCAATTATCAAAGTATCACTAACACAAGGTAAAAAGTTAATTTCATGGGTGACATTTCAGTGCCCTTCGAAATTAAAACTGAAGTAAGTCAAGGGGATGGACTCTCGCCACTCTTATTTAACTGTGTTCTAGAAAAAGTAATACAGGAGTATGGCAATATAATTCAACATTTCCTTATTGATTGATTTGTCCGTTACTTTGTGATAGTTCATTTTTTAAAAAGGAATAAAACAATTTTTTACTTTGTTATCTATCACTTTTATTTTTAAACAAAATTTGTCTGACTGTAGTTTCGCAAAACGATTTTACATTCTCAAACACTACTTTAAAACTTTTAAGTTTTAAAGTAGTAAAGTTTTAAAGTAGGATTTGAGAATGTAAAATCGTTTTACGAAACTATAGTCACATAAATTTTGTTTAAAAATAAAAGTGATAGATAACAAAGTAAAAAATTGTTTTATTCCTTTTTACATTCCTTATTGTCCTTGGACAGATTGTATCTACAAATAGGAGCTAAAAAAGCATATATATATATATATATAAATATATATATATATATATATATATATATATATATATATATATATATATATATATATATATATATATATATATATATATATATTCAAAATAAGAGGGTTACCTCGCGTTTTCATGTTGCAAAATGATCCTGTATTGCTGGTTGTTTTTTCTTATTTCTTCAAAGACAAAGGCAAACAAATGGTTATGTAATATTCAAAATTGACCATTTCTCTAGTGGCACTGTAGCCACATGCTCATTTATCAAAAAAAAAAAAACAGGCGACCATTTGCTTCAAAGTGCTTCTTAAGCGAACAACTGTTGTTGGGTTTGGTTCATTTTGAAAAACCCATACAGTTGACTGCTGTATACTTTCTGGCTCATACGCCTAGATCCAAGATTCGTATACACGGCACCACGGTTAAATTTTTTGAGCATTTCTTTGCGTCAATCGAACCTTTTTTGAGTGATTATCAAATTATGTGGAATCCAACGTCCAGAAATATTTTTCACGGCTAAATATTATGTAAAATCTTATGTATATTTGTCATATTAATTAATCCCCAAATATGCCTCAATTTCGCGATATTTCAGACGACGATCTTGTTTTATCCGTTCGCGCAGAGTATCGATGTTCACTGGCACTACAACCGATTATGGACGACTTTCTTTAAATTCGTCCGTTAGCGAACGACGGTCACGATTGAATTCACTAAACCAGTGATATAGAGTGGTTTTACATGGTGCTTCGTCGCCAAAAATCGAAGTGAGTTGATCTATGCATTGTTGTTGAGATAATCTACATCGAAATGAAATGTTTAAGTCACTAAACATCACAAACAGTTTAATTCTTGTATTGGAACATTCGGTGTGAAACACTAAACTCACTCAAACTAAAAACTAAAGAGATTTACTACTACCAAATCACTTTTTTTAACTTCTCGATGTATGTTAGCATCACCATGTTAACACTCGCTAACCAAGTTAGCATCATCAGGAGATTTAATCTAATCATCATCAGATTAACTCATTTCCTTATGATGCTAACATGGCTAGCGAAACGTGCGTCGAGAAGTTAAAAAAATGTGATTTGGTGTTCAGTGGTAAATCTCTTCGAGTTTAGTTTTAACACAAATAGCGCCCGTCAGGCAAAATGTTCTGAGTACGTATAAAGTCAACAATGTCAAACTTTACGATGTATGGTATATGTCAGATAGCTATGGCGAAATGCATTTTAAAGAGCACATTTTGATTTTCGTTTACATTCTTATAAGTAATATAGTTTTTCCAATCGATACCAATACGTTTGTTTGAAAATTTGTGAATATTTTTCGATTTAAATAGCAACAATTTTATGACTTGTCATGTCATTAAATGTCATTAATTGTATGTTATCATTTGTCTTCACATTGTTTTTTTCGATTGCAATGAGTTTAATAACACAAAGCCGAACCTTAGTATCAGGTTTTAAAACAAGTTTGCAAATGATAAAAACTCAATTATATTCTTTAATTGCTGAAATATATTCAAACTGAATTATATTCTTCAGTGTTTTATTACTTCGTCTTCATCTTCTTATTCTAGATATACGTTTTGTTTGTTTCATAAGAGGCGTTTAATTGTTGGGATGTTGAAACTATTCTGCTGTTATCGAAGAGATGGCTTCGCCAGTCTGCCCTGAGCAGTTTGGGCTTCAGGATCGTTCTTTTCGCGTACCCCTGCTTAGTGCCTGTGCCTCGAAACACGATGGAATCGTCATTCTAGCAACGTTATGCAATAAAATTTTGTTCGAAAATTAACAAATCTCTTACGAAAAAGGGTCGTCTGAGTGAGAAAGGAGATCGCCACTACCTGGGAGCTCCTAGATGACAACGATATGCCGATACGAAAAGGACCACCTTCGTATCAGCTTGCAACTGGGTATTTGTGTTAAGACAATTTATTGTATTTAACTATTGGTCATTGTAACGGGTGGGGCAAATATCACGCTATTTTTATTATTTCAAACTTTTAATAAGAACAAGAGACATAATTTATTGTTGTTTATGTTTACTTCGTCATTAAATTTTGTGTTAATTAAGTTTTAAAAATTATGCCAATCAAATGTGAGCCATTAGCAGCAGTGTAACTTTAACCTTTTTAACACATTTTCCATAACTTTTTATCAACGTATATGGTGTTAATACAGCGATGTCTCCATTGAGTTATTTTTTTTCTTCAAAAACCTCCATAAAAATTTATGCGTAGCACTTTTGCATTTTATTCGCTTGTTCTTCTCTGTAGGCAACATGTCTTCAACAATTTGAATATTATTCTCAAAATTCGCCGTAAACTGCGTGGAGAAATTTTCAATTGCGCACCACATCGTCGAATTGACGTTTATGGAAACTCTTCCACACTTTGCTCCATACGTGCAATATTTTCAGCGGCTCGCAACTGGGATGCGGGGCCTGTCCCCAACTGTTCCGAATTCCTGAAATTGCTTGAATAAATGATAAATTGTCGTTTTATAAGGCGCCGGATGATTAGAATATTTTCGCCTAAATTCACGATTAGTTGCAATAATTGAGATTTTTTAGAGAAAAATGTCACCGTGTTCTTGTAGCGAGTATTTATCCATAATAAACTTGCGCGTCTGAACTACACAATAGCCAAACCCGAACACATCACAAATATAAAATGGCGCCGAAACAAAATGGTAGAGAGACACTTCCCCACCCTTTATCTAATTAAGGACACTTACCCACCCTTTATCTATTAAACTAATTAAGGTGACAGAAATAGAAAAAACTTAATACCAATTAAATGTAATTATTTTCCTTTGAATGTTTCTACAACGCTTGTAATATATTTGCATTTTAAAATAATTTCGTCATAAAAGTTTTTTAATTGCCCTGATTTTTATAAAATTATATAATATATATATATATATATATATATATATATATATATATATATATATATATATATATATATATATATATTATATATATATATATATATATATATATATATATATATATATATATATATATATATATATATATATATATATATATATATGACTTTCGGCGGCTTTTTTCTTTTGATGAAACAAGAAAATGATTTTTATAAAATTATATAAATATATATATATATATATATATATATATATATATATATATATATATATATATATATATATATTATTATATATATATATATATATATATATATATATATATATATATATATATTATATATATATATATATATATATATATATATATATATATATATATATATATATATATATATATATATATATATATATATATATATATATATATATATATATATATATATATATATATATATATATATATATATATATATATATATATATATATATATATATATGACTTTCGGCGGCTTTTTTCTTTTGATGAAACAAGAAAAGTAATATGTGCCGCAAATGCACCTTTTCAGGCACAAAACTCGACATATTCAAAATTTTAACTCTATAACGCTGTTATTTTGGCGGAACGTAACTTGTGTAGTTTTGAGGTTAATGTCAGTAGAATAAAATCAGATATGTGTCAAATCATAACATTGCATACTTAAATAAGTATACATAAAATAAGTTAATAACCGTTTTCGTAAAAAGTTTTCTTTTTTAATTTTAAGTTAATTTAATAGTTAAGTAATTTAAAGTTTTCTAATTTATATACCATAATAAATAATACAATATATTAATATTATTATTATTATAATATTATCCGACCTATAATAATTTCGTTTACAATATAACCAGCGCATTTTATTGCTGCTTAACTTCTTGAAGAATTTAATTCCTCCTAATGGTTCGTATTTCTGTGGTGAAAAAATCAGAATGTACTAATTTGATACACGTTATCGCGTACCCACTCTGATAAAATATGTATATATTTTGTTGATACAGCAAAAGATAGTCTGTTTGTGACTATATTAAAGTAAACATGTGCTGCGCACTGTATTACTAAAGAAAGGTATTTATTTTGCAATTGAGGAGCCAAAACAGTTCTTATGCATTAATTACAAATGCAATCAAACAGTCACTATGTGTAATAGCTAATGTTTTAAATATGTCTATGTAACACAAAAATAACCAGAAAAGAGATGCCGCCCAAGAAAAACCGAGTAAAAAATTCATATTGTACGCGAAGCTTTAAAGCCCTTTGCTTCCTGTGTCGTTATAAAAAAATCTTGCGCTAAGTATCAGAACCAGACACATAAAAAAGGAAAGTTCGTTTTTTAGGTAAACAGAATATAAATGCAGCAGTTAAAATTTGCAAAAAGAAACTGCGGTGAAGATTTCCAAAGTAATTAGAAAAACATTTTATTTTGTGATAAAACCAAAATTAATTTATTTGGTTGTGATGGTGAATTGTGTCTGAAAAGACGTATTAATGAATAATTCAATCCATGAAACTCTATGGGTACAGTGAAGCATGGTGATTGTAACATCAAAGTATAGGGGTGTTTTTCATATAACGAGGTAGATTCTATATTTTGGATAAAAGAAAATATGATAAAAAAAATACTTAGGAATCTTAAAGTTATGATATCTTACCCTGAAGCGAATAAAGCTTTACAGTGGGTCTACCAACAAATCAATGATCCAAAATTAGTCCTCGGATTTAAATCCGATCGAGAACCTTTGGAAAGAGTTAAAACGACGACGTGCTGCGAATAGCAAATAAGAAAACCTTGTGGCAAAAAATTCAGACAGCTTAGATTTCAATACCTGTAGAAGCATGTCGACATCTAATCAATTCCATGACAAGAAGCTGTCGGTTTTATTCTAGTGGCGGTCAACAATAAAATAAAATAAGTTAATAACCGTTTCCGTAAAAAGTTTTCTTTTCTAATTTATATACCATAATAAATAATACAATATATTAATATTATTATTATAATATTATCCGACCTATAATAATTTCGTTTACAATATAACCAGCGCATTTTATTGCTGCTTAACTTCTTGAAAAATTTAATTCCTCCTAATGGTTCGTATTTCTGTGGTGAAAAAATCAGAATGTACTAATTTGATACACGTTATCGCGTACCCACTCTGATAAAATATGTATATATTTTGTTGATACAGCAAAAGATAGTCTGTTTGTGACTATATTAAAGTAAACATGTGGTGCGCACTGTATTACTAAAGAAAGGTATTTATTTTGCAATTGAGGAGCCAAAACAGTTCTTATGCATTAATTACAAATGCAATCAAACAGTCACTATGTGTAATAGCTAATGTTTTAAATAAGTCTATGTAACACAAAAACAACCAGAAAAGAGATGCCGCCCAAGAAAAACCGAGTAAAAAATTCATATTGTACGCGAAGCTTTAAAGCCCTTTGCTTCCTGTGTCGTTATAAAAAAATCTTGCGCTAAGTATCAGAACCAGACACATAAAAAAGGAAAGTTTCTTTTTTAGGTAAACAGAATATAAATGCAGCGGTTAAAATTTGCAAAAAGAAACTGCAGTGAAGATTTCCAAAGTAATTAGAAAAACATTTTATTTTGTGATAAAACCAAAATTAATTTATTTGGTTGTGATGGTGAATTGTGTCTGAAAAGACGTATTAATGAATAATTCAATCCATGAAACTCTATGGGTACAGTGAAGCATGGTGAGTGTAACATCAAAGTATAGGGGTGTTTTTCATATAACGAGGTAGATCCTATATTTTGGATAAAAATATGATAAAAAAAATACTTAGGAATCTTAAAGTTATGTTATCTTACCCTGAAGCGAATATAGCTTTACAGTGGGTCTACCAACAAATCAATGATCCAAAATTAGTCCTCGGATTTAAATCCGATCGAGAACCTTTGGAAAGAGTTAAAACGACGACGTGCTGCGAATAGCAAATAAGAAAACCTTGTGGCAAAAAATTCAGACAGCTTAGTTTTCAATATCTGTAGAAGTATGCCGACATCTAATCAACTCCATGACAAGAAGCTGTCGGTCAGTAATTAAGAATAAGGACTATGTTACAAAGTACTGAGCTTCGGTAATTATATACACTAAATGGTTTTAGAAAATAATACCTTTTAGTTTTTTTTATGATTTATAACAAAAATTCCTTATATTTTTTTGATCATGTACTTTTTTCTAAAATATCTCATCTCCAAAATGTTTTGAATCGATATCGACTTCAACACACCCAAGAAGTGTACTTATATATTAACATAGAAATTGTAACACCCATAAAGGGGCATTTGATTTATTTTTTACTTTTTCAAATACTTTTTATGATTTAAAACTTCTTGTTATAAGTGTCCATCTGTCATCAACAAATTTGAAAAGCTTTATATAACATTGACAAAAGAAGTTATTTTTAAGCCCAAATTTGTGGGTTTTATTAGTCAACCAATAAATCCCATCGATCTATAACAGGAAAACATTTTCGACATAGTTATAAATCTATGTTTAATTAAATTTAACATTTTGGTTTCAAAATTAAAATCTTTTTCATACTAATGTTTAATTATTCTACCTTCATTTTTACGGCCATTTCAAATGATGGAAAAAAATATGATGTAATATAAATTGAGATAGCAAGTGGTAATAACTAAGAATTTGAATTGTTACATAATTTGTTGACCCACTAAACGTACATCATTAAAAAATATATTTTCGTATAGGTTTTAAGCAAAAAAAAATCGATATCTAATTTAAAAAATGTCAAATATGTTATCCTTGGGAGGACATAAGTGTGTCGTGGAAAATTTCGAAAAAATGTTGAAAATTAAATGAACATTTTTATATTAGTATTGGAAATTTTTATGTTACATTAGAAATTTTCTGACAAATATAATATTGGTTCTATAGTTCAACAAATGATGGACCTTGGACATTTTATTACATATTTCTAGGAATACCTTCTTCATTTGATGACATCATCTGGCTATCATGAATCATCTAGCTATGTATATGTATATATATATATATATATATATATATATATATATATATATATATATATATATATATATATATATATATATATATATAGTTGGAAGCTTATGGCGAGGACAAAGACAGCTCTGGACGCCAGTCAACGTTATATTCGGACCAAAATGTGAAGAAAGTGAGGGATATGTTGAACTGGTATGTTGATGCTGGTAGATAAGTGTAATATAACTAAAATTACTGTGCATCCCATTGTTACTGAAGAATTGGGCATGCAGAAAATCTGCGCGAAGATGGTCCCCAAGGTGCTTTCCGACGAACAGAAGGCTGCTCGTGCAACGATCTCGCATAACCTCTTGAAGCAGTGTGAAGGTGACCGGAATGTTTTGGATAATGTGATTACGGGTGACGAAACATGGGTTTTCGAGTATGACCTGGAGTCCAAAAGACAAAGTGCTGAGTGGCACAAAAATACGAGACTGAGCAAGCCCCGTGTAAAGGCCATGCTCATTGTTTTTTTCGACAAAAGAGGCACTGTCCATTCAGAATTTGTTTTTTTTCTTCAAAGTTTTGAAAAGGCTCCAAAACAGAGTGAAATGCGTCAGAAAACACCTGGCGCCTTCACCATGACGACGAAGTGCTTGAAGGAGGTCCCCGTTGACGCCTTCCAGGGTGCGCCCAGCGACTGGAAAAAACGGTAGCGCCAGTGTTCCGACGCGAAAGGAAGCTACTTTGAAGAATTTTAGTTGCTTGAACCTTTATCTGCAATAATTATTTTTTCCTGAACATATTCAACGTACTTTTGGGATAGACCCTGTACTGACCTGAACTGACTCTGTGTATGTATATATATATATATATATATATATATATATATATATATATATATATATATACTTCTTTTTCGGTAAATGAAAGCGTACGGTTTGACCAATATTACAGGGTAATATTCTCATCATGTGATTGTCTTCTTTTTCCATACAATGGATAAAGGTAATGCCTTGCAAATCCCATAAAAATGGCCATGGACTTTTCGACCGATGAAAGCCTCTTCGCCTTCTTCGGGAAAAATACACTGTTTTGATTGTTCCGAAATTTCAGGTTTACGAGATGGACCAAGGTTTCATTAACAGACCCGAATCGCCGCAGAAATCCTTTCGGTTTGCCCTTATGCATGTTCAAGCACTGCTGTGTAGTCACTCGATTCCGTTTTTGAAATATAATACCGCAATAAGGAAACGTAGCACTCATCGAACTGAAGCGCAAGCTTTCTTATGTCCAAATGTCTATCTAGGTTACTTCGTACGCATTCGTCTGAGATGTTTATCATCTGAATATTCTTTCTAACCCTCACTCTGCGATCGGCTAATACATTTGTTGGTCATATCCTCAGTAGTGACCTCAACGGGACGTCCTGGGCGGGAAACATCACTCGTGTTGTCAGTAAATCATACCAGTAAGTATATCAGTAAATCACTTATGGAAAGTGCTATATGAAGGAGCAAAGTATATCGGTGTGCGCGATAATTTTTGCATGCAAAAACTAAACACTATTTTTAGTGTGCGAAATCAAACCAGGATTACCATGATTGCAAAAATATCATCTTTCGAAGGCTGCCAAAACAAAACTAAAAGTCATATAGGCTCGAAACTAATGAAACGTTACCATAAATAAAGTTACTTTTCAGAATGCAACCACCTTTGTGATCGACCTTTGCACGGCCTTTTACCGGAAAAGTATCTGACTTTTCATTCTATTCTCCTACACATAAAAGGTACGGATTAGAGGCTTAGAGGCCTTATCAATTAAAGCTATTTAGCGACATCCGCTTATGAGATTATATTATTTATTAGATCTTTATTACCTATTATACGAGGGTCGATCCAAAAGTAAGTTTCCCTTCATTTTTTCAAATAGACAACTATGTTTATTTTCATTAAAATTTACATCGTCGGAAAGATGAAACTTTCCTCTATTTTTCGACATAATCGCCATTTCGATCAACACATTTTTGTAGACGGTGCTCCAACTTTTGTATGCCCATGTCGTACACCTCCGCCGCCAAACCCTTAAGAAAGCGCTGCACCTCTTGTTTCACTTCCTCGTCGTTCCGGAAGCGTTTGCCACTCAGGTGTTCTTTTAACTTGGGGAACAAGTGATAGTCGCTGGGCGCGAGGTCCGGACTGTAAGGTGGGTGGGGCATGACAGTCCATCCAAACTGCTCCAAAAGTTCCTGGGTTTTGCGGGAAGTGTGAGGTCGGGCGTTATCGTGAAGCAGCGTTACACCTGTTGTCAGGCGTCCTCTCCTGCGGTTCTGGATAGCACGCCTGAGTTTAGTGAGTGTCTCACAATACCTGTCCGAGTTTATTGTTGTCCCGGGTGTCAGGAACTCGATCAGCAGTATCCCCTTGCGATCCCAAAAGACAGTGGCCATGATTTTGCCAGCAGAAGGAGTTTGCTTGAACTTCTTTGTGACTGGTGACCCTGAGTGACGCCACTGTTTAGACTTTTCTTTGGTTTCGGGGGTGAAATGAAAAACCCACGTTTCGTCACCGGTCACGATGGAGTCCAAAAATTCTTCCTTATCGTCTTGACACTTTTGAAGAAACTGTCGAGCACAATCGAGGCGTTTCTCCTTGTGTTCTGCTGTCAGCATGCGCGGTACCCATCGAGCGCAACACTTGTGATACCCCAACTTTTCAGTCAAAATTCTTTCCACTGTACCGTAAGAACTCCCAGGAATCCTATCAACGAGTTCACGGATGGTGATTCTCCGGTTTTGAAGCATTTCGCGTTCGATCTTCTCGACAATCGACTCCGAAACTGCAGGTCTTCCACTCCGCTCTTCGTCGTGAACCTCCTTCCGTCCGTCACTAAATTCCCTGCACCAATGTCGGACCATTTGAACGGACATACACTTGTCGCCGTAAACTTGTGTCAACTTTCGATGAATTTCCACAGGTGGAATTCCTGTCGCATGCAAAAACCGAATAACCGATCGAATTTCGCACCTGGCGGGATCAACAATAAGAGGCTCCATCGCGAACGGCTGCTGAGCCAAGACTGAGCGGCGTAGCGCAGCGCTCGCGGGCGGAAAAGGGAGTGGGGGATCTGCCGTGCACAGCGGTGTTGTCGAATTTCGCCTAGCAGCTTCCAACGCTGCTGCAGCTCTTTGGGAAACTTACTTTTGGATCAACCCTCGTATATACAAAAATTCCATAACCTATAATTTTCTTTGCTTCATATGATAATGTGAAGAATTTTTTGTAGCCCTAGGCCTATTGACACATTTTATTAAAATATCCTAAAGCATATATAAAAAAAAATAATAATTAAAATATCTTTCAAACAGCTGCTACTACGAAATGTGTTTTGTAATATTTTTTATGCGAGAGAAAGGGACCAGATGAAATTCGTGTCAAGTTCATAAAAGTGAATAGGTACTATTCTTTCTGTTACTGTTTTTATTATTAAATGGACTGTTGACTTGTCTATGTTAATGTTCTATATGATTTATGTTAAGGAGGAGGCCTAGTAATCCAATAATATTATGATGACAATTTTCTAGAATTGCTCTAATAAATAAAATTTATATTAATTTCCCATGGTTATTATAAAACTTTGTTATCCTGCGAGGGTCGAATTAGATGTTCTACGAGGGTTGCTATTTAACTATCCGGAATAATAAATAAAAACAAATATTTATCATTGAAAATTATTTTATTGTATTTCAAAATATTCTCTGGGATGATCGATACTCTTTTGCATATGTTTAAATCAATTTTTATTGCACTTTTTCCATTCAGATTGAGGTATCTCCAAAACATGCATTTTGAACGCATCAACCTCTTCTTCTGGAGTCGAAAATTGTTGACCACGTAGTTCATTCTTCACGGATGGGAGCAAAAAGAAATCATTGGGTCCTAAATCAAGACTGTACGGTTGATGATTCATCAATTCGATCTTTTGAGCGGTCAAATATTGAGCTGTTTGATCCGATGTGTGAGAGCTCGCATTGTCATTTTGAAGAATGATCCTGCGTGGCTGGTTGATTTATCTTATTTCTTCAAAGACTTCTGGCAAACAAATGGTGGTGTACCATTCAAAATTGACCGTTCTACGATTTCCTAGTGGCACTGTAGCCGCATGTCTATTTTTCTTAAAAAACGGGCGACCATCTGCTTCGAAGTTCTTCTTGCACGAACAATTTTTGTTGTGTTTGGCTGATTTTGAAAGACCCATACAGTCGACTGCTGTTTACTTTCGGGCTCATGCGCATATATCTAGATGTAAATGTTTTTTACACAATTTTATTTTTGGGCATTTCGTTGCGCCACTCGACAGGAGCCCTTGTTTGAGCGACTGTTCTAGGAAGCAAAATACGCCATCCGACAGGAAGTCCGCGAAAAAAAGTGGGTTATTGACTGTGGATGGGATCTTCTTATTCTTGACGAGAGAGCACATGTCGGTGCCCTGAAGAGTCTGAACATCAAGAGACGAAACATGTGCTCTCCAATGGAGGGGATGGGTGGGGCCCGTCCCCAGTCAAGTAATCAACAAAATGTTCATTTAGGCGGAGATGCAGGTTGTGGTGTATTCCACATGAGATTGTGGAACCCAGCAGTTGGGTGTCTGATGACACTCAGCACTGTTGTCTCATTGGACGCAGTCCAAAGAATTTTAACACTGCATATATAGGCCATCCGTCGGGAAGTCGGCGAAAAATATGAAAAAAAAAAAATATAAATATTATATAAAGAATATATAACATTTAAACCTACATATATATATTTTATTCTTGAAAAGGTATATAATTTAATAATTTAATAATTTAATATATTAACGGTATTATTAATGAGTTGATAGACTTCTTCAGTACAACTGAAGGAATATTATCTAGCCCCACAGAATTTGTATTTTTTAGTTTCCTTATAATGGGCAGCATCTTGTTCGGCTCCGGATAATAGTTTCGTCCGATACAATTCTTTTAAAGTAATAGATGACATTCTGATACCTCTTATCAACCAAGGTTCAAATTGACCGTCATTGGACATTGTTACTTTCCTAAGGGGAAAGCACATATCAATATAATACTCCAAACAATGTGAAAATGCCTCAAATCCTCGATTCAGACTCTTAGTCTGAAATTTGTCATACCAATCTTCCCCGCTCAGATAACGCTGAAATAGTTTTATATTTGTTTCACTATAATGTCTTTTAAATTTTATTATTTCATGCAGATTTGATGTAATTGGAATCTCTCGCAACTGAGCCGAATGATCAGACAGACAATTACTCCAAACAATACAAGACAAACCATCTAATTCATCATTCGTACATACGTAATCTATAAAAGTAGCCAATTTTTCTGTGGTACGAGTTGGTTCCTTTACTGTTTTACATAACCCATAACTAAGTAGTACATGCTTTACGTTACTAATAATATTAGTATTTTCCTTGTAATCGATATTTAAATCCCCAGTTATAGAAAGTTATTCAATTTTTGAAAAAAAAAAAAATCAATATTAGTATTTGGAGCCCGATACAAATTCAATACACAAATTAAGTCATTATCAAACTCAATATAAATGCCACAAATTTCAAATATACCATCACTACTATATTTATTTCTTCTCTCTATCTCTTTAATGCATGAACTCAGCTTATCACTAACAAGTATCATTACCCCACCACTATTTGAATTTTCTCTACAATAAGCAGAACCCATCTGATAATTATTCATTTTGTACAAGTTCATTTCACTCTCTGTTAACCAGTGTTCCGTTATGCAGACCACATCGATCTTCCTTGATTTTATTATATATTTAAAGTGATCGATTTTGTTTCTCAAACTTTGTACATTTTGATGGAAGAGCACAGTAGCACATCGATCATGTTTACCCCGCTCTTCAGCTAATTGCTATTCATCAATAGAATAACTAATTTGTTTCCTTTCTATTTCCATTCTACGCTTGTAAAGAGGGAAATGCATATCAAAAGCAGAGTGCTCCACATCACATATCACACTTTATGTAGTGTTTACCTTCTTACAATTCATACTTTTACAGCTTTCATTTGAATGATACCAACTTCAAGATCTGTTGGATTGACGATATGTTTTATGTCTTCTTTGGTTTTTTTATTGTCTTGTCTTGCCTTGGGCTCAATAACTAATACTTCACCTTTAGATTTTTTGCTTATTTCAGCATATGTACTTTCTGATTTTTCGTTCTAGTCTTCCGCGTTAGACTTCCTGCTGTGGTAGTTTCTCCATTGGTAATTTTTTCTAGCTCATTTTTTATAGTATGTTTGAATTGATCGAATTCCTTTTTAAACCCATCAGCCCAATTAACAACTTCGACACAAGCACGGCAAAACCATTTAAGACATGGTAAATTCTTTATTATTTCCAGATTAGACGTGTTGATACAAACACACTCAGAATGAAAATTCTATTTACAGATACCCTCATATTGAATTGTATCAGATTAATTTCTTTTAACACATCCTTTTCCACATTTACCACATTCACCTCCCATTATAAATATATATTTCCGGCCGACGCGTTTATATTGTAGGTTGTTTGTTCGATCAAAGTCACTTCTCTTATCACTGACATAGAACATTTCGGCAAAACATTCTTGTAATTGTATTTTTGGAAGATTTTCATTGTTATTTTCTTACTTCACTATAATCGCAAACACTATGCAATTGTACACACTCACACAACTGAAATTAAATTGTACTAAAACGTGCTTAAATGGGCTTACTCTTAAGAGCACATGTAAAATAATCTTGATGCGATAAACCTTCTATATACTACTGATATATATACATATATACCTGAACCATGAAAGTCTGAACCTCGAGAGACGAAACATATGCCATCCAGTTGAAGGGATAGGTGGGGCTCCTTTCCTGTCAAGCAATCAACAAAATCTAACACTATTTATATATATATATATATATATATATATATATATATATATATATATATATATATATATATATATATATATATATATATATATATATATATATATATATATATATATATATATATATATATATATATATATAATTTAATGGGCTTACTCTTAAGAGCACATGTAAAATAATCTTGATGCGATAAACCTACTATATACTACTGATATATATACATATATACCTGAACCATGAAAGTCTGAACCTCGAGAGACGAAACATATGCCATCCAGTTGAAGGGATAGGTGAGACTCCTTTCCTGTCAAGCAATCAACAAAATCTATATATATATATATATATATATATATATATATATATATATATATATATATATATATATATATATATATATATATATATATATATATATATATATATATATATATATATATATATATATATATATATATATATATATATATATATACATATATATATATATATATATATATATATATATATATATATATATATATATATATATATATATATATATATATATATATATATATAAACAGGGTGTCCGGAAGTAATGTCGAAATATTTTGGGAGGTGACGCTAAGTATTAAGACATAAAAAAAGTTCCTATAAACATGCCCCAAAAATTGCTTCTTAAAGGGAAACTCTGAAAATGGTTTTATCGCAATATTTTGGAAACGGTTTATGCTAAAGGCGTGAAATTCTGTATACTTCAATCAGTTGGAATGGAAATACATTTTTTGTGTTAATAATTGAATATTTTAGTCAGGGGTGTCACATACAGTGTCGTTTCCTTGGTAAATGCTGCCACCACTTATTTGTTTGTAATTTTTTAAAAAAATTTTAAATCAAATTATTGAATTGCAATAATTTATATGTAAAAAAGGTCCTCTTATTTCATCTCGTTAGAATAGACCGTTTTCCAGAAAACGCTATGACTGATAATCTTTGTCTTTGACGTTTCGTAAAACTGGACAATTTTCGCAATAAAGTCTAGATTTTTAATTTTTAAACTGCAAAATTGCCCATTATTCATTCCTTCGAAGAAATGGCGAATATGCATTTTATGTACGGAAACGCGAATGGGAACGCGTATGAAGCTAGATTGTATGCAGAGGCTTTTCCCGGAAGAGAACTTCCTTGTTCAGGAACATTTACAAACCTGCATAGAAGATTATGTGAAAAGGCATCTTTCATTCCTTCCAAACGTCATTGTGGAAAAAGCCGGCGCACTAGAACTGTAGAAAATGAACGAGTTTTAAAAAATGTAGTAGAAAACCATCGAATAAGTGACAGACGAATTGCTGTTCAAGAAGGCTGAACTTGTTAGAAAGCCAGCACTCTCTCCATATCATTTGCAGAAAGTTCAAGCCCTAAATCCTGATAACATGCCACAAAGTATCCAGTTTAGACAATGGTTAAGGAAGCAATTGCGTTCAAATGAAAATTGTGTACAGAATATTCTCTTTACAGGCGAAGCTATGTTCACAACACTCATGTATTAGAGGAAGAAAATCCACATGAATATTTCGAATTGGGGCATCAGGACAAGTTTTCTATCAATATCTGGGCAGCTATACTATATAGGAATTTTGTGATTGGATCGTTTATGCTTCCCAACAGTATTTGAACATCTTGATAAACCATTTGCTGGACCTAATGGAAGATGGACCATATAAGTTCAGATATGGCATGTTTTTATGCACGATGAGGCTCCGCCTAATTGCGCTGTAAATGTAAGAGCGCATTTAGATCGGTTACATCCAGGATGATCCCAGGATAGGATATTGCATTGGCCTCCACATTCCCCAGATTTATAATCCTCTCGATTACTTTCTTTGGGGATATTTGAAGGCATTGGTCTATGTTATCCCTATTATTATATTGGCACTGTAGAGGAATTGCAGCAACGTGTATTTACTGCTTGTGATTATATCAAAAATAAGCCTGGTAATTTCGGCAGGGTAAGATCTTCTACGAAGAAAAAAAAAGAGGGTGCATTGAGATGAATATAGGTAATTTTCAACATCTATTTTGAGTAAGTGTTAAATCCTTAATACTAATTAGTCTTGTTATTATTGGCTACTAAATAAATATTTTCGTACAGATGTGCCTACTTAATTATTAAGATGCATTTCGATATCCGTACATCACTTTAGAAAAAGTCAGTATGAAAAATTACATAGTGGGCCAGTGGACAATATTAAAATTTTCCATATTTTTGAAGAAGTTTTTAAATTACAATCGATAGGAAAATGTGTTAACAATACGATAAATATTACCAAAAACAAACAATTATCATGCAACATCAACCTTGAATACAACATTGTTTATGTACTCGTCTATTTGGAACCCACTGTTATTATTTTTATAAATGTATGCAAATTATTTTTATGATTTGATGTATTAAATAACATTCTTGTTTTGTATTCAGTACTAACTTAAAAGAATTAACTTGAAGTAAAAATAAATAAAACATTTTTTAACGGCTATTGCATATATTTAGTTAAGAAAATAAAATTTATGACTCATATGCGAATTCTAGTCTTGTTTTTTACCAGAAACGTTTTTTAACCAAAATATAATTCACGTTCCTATCTTAAGTTAATTAATGTTATTCTGAATGCAAAACTCGAAGAGATTTACTACTAAACGCCAAATCACTTTCTTTAAGCATCTCGACGAACGTTTCTCTAACCACGTTAGCATCATCAGAAGATGATTCAATACTATATTAAAACTAAACTATGTTCTATTTATTTGAAAACTGTACCTAATCAAGCCTGTAAAAATCACCCTGAACCGTGAAGTTAACTAAGTGTAACATTAATAATTGGAAAGTTGACAGAACGGAATAGGTTTTTATGCCGGTTTATGTAATCTTAACCGGTTTATAGTATAATCTCCCTAACGAGATTATGTAAGAAATAAAATTGTATTCAGCTTATAATAGATTTAACGAACAACAAGAAGAAAGGCAATGGACAATCACCTGTCACCGTTCTTAGTGTGGCTAAGATATATCAATTATGTTTTTGTAGCTTTTGATTAAAAAAAATGAAAATTTGAAATGAATTGAAAAATGAAAAAAATGAAAATGAAAACTCATAAGATAGACGATAAGTTACCATTTTCGGATGTTTTATTGAGTAAGAATAATAAAAATAGGTTACATTTTGATAATTTTAGAAAAAAAAACATCACCACTAGATACATTTCTAACGATTCGAATCATAGCTTCCATAATAAGATGACCAGTTTAAATTTTATGGTGGATAGATGAATCAATTTTCCTTTAAATAACGATAATTATAATAAAGAATTAAAATTAATTAAGGAGGTGTCCGAAGTGAATGGTTATAATAATAATATTGTAGATAGATTAATTAGAAAACCTAAGTTTTGATAATTATTGAAAGAATCTTCGACTTTCGAAAGGAATAAAACAAAAATAAATTCATGGTAATACCGTTTGATGTCCAATTAACATGATGGCTGAATAAGATTTTGAAAAAAGTGAACATTAAGGTAGATTAGAAAACTATTTAAGAGAAGTCCTGGGTAATCCAAAGGATAAAGTAGATTAACATGAAAATTCGGGGATTTATGAAATTAGATGTTAAGATTGCGATCGAATATATATATTGGGTAAACTAAAAGATCCATATTAATCCCATATAAAGGAGCAATGAAAAATCTTGTGTGGCCACATGCACTCGAGCATGACCATAATATAGATATTAGTAATTTAAAATTTGTTAAAAGTGTAAATAATAATACTTTTCGATGCATATGTATGCATTTAAATATAAAAATATAAGAACACCATGAACCACAATAAGGGGCCTATTCCGTTTGGTCAACTTTTCCAATTATTAATGTAACGCTAAGTTAACTTCACGGTGCATGATTTGTACACGTTTTATTAGGCATGTTTATCATATAAATTTAACAAAGTTTAGTTTTAAAATTAGATTTAACCTTAATGATGCTAACATGGTTAGCGAAACGTGCGTCGAGAAGTTTAAAAAAGTGATTTGGTGTTTAGTGGTAAAGCTATTCGAGTTTAGTGTTTGAGACCGAAGATTTCAATAGAAGAACTGATTTAATCGGAATGAATATTTTGAAAAAAACTGAAAACATTTCTGGTTTATCAATATTTCGTATTTATCCTGAAAGTAAATTCGGTTTTAGTTGAATTTATAATGAAATATTTTACAATAAGTTATACTTTACAATAATAAATACCTTAGAATACACTGACACTGTTTAATGAACTCGTTAACAATTTAGGTTATCAAGTAATACTTGAACAATTGAAACATGACCTTTTGATAACCTTTTAATCGCGTCTTGGTACTATGAATGTTTAATAAAATCCAATAAAATATGCGACTGCAAAAGTTGTTGATGAAATTATTAATGGTCAAACATTGAAATATTTAGAGTATGCATATAGGTGAACGGCAGAATTCATTCATTATTTCACGAAATATTCAAAAGGCAAATATGAATAACAAAAGTAAAATATATATGAAAGGCAGAATAATTAATATTGATCGAAAATTTTCGAAAATTTAACGATTCTTCCCATCATTTGAAAGAAAAACGTTCCTTGTAACAAAAAAAGTTGCAAAGCAAAATTCAAATCACCAATCAATAAGCTATGATATGAATTATCATTATAACCAAATATGTGTCAAAGCATATGTGGCAAATATGAATTGGTTTTTAATACATAAGTTACAAATAAAATTATGACTCACACTATACATCCATCAGCCAAAATGAAAATGGCAACGTCGCATTGACTAATCGAGATGATCCTCGCGACAAAGGGTGTTGGCGACAAAAATTATTTTAGGGTGTGTCAGTGCGTATAATTAAATTCCATTTAATCAAAATTGTATTCTGTACGCGAAGATCACTATATGTTTCTTTTTTTGCGGAGAAACTACTTCCAGATAAATCAGAACTTTTTTAACGTGTTCGGGAAAATAGGTTAAAATGGTGCCAGGTTTGCATACGATCAAATGGTGAACATTTTAAACATTAAATTTAATAAAACAATTAATGATGTGTAATGTAATGTGGCGAGATTAGTTTAGAACGTATTATGGTGGAACATTTAGTGCTAGTAATTTCAGTTTTGACATTAACTGACATTAATGTGTACGTTTCTCTTTTGTAAAAAAAAAGGAACCAAATTGATGCTAAAAGGTATGGAATAAACAGCTATAAAAATATTATATGTTACTTTTATATAATACCTTAAGAGGACAATGAAATAAAAAATGAATTTAGGCGACGTTGCCAATTGTTAAGAGAAAAATTAAGTTCTGACCTGTTTTCCACGGGAATAGTTGCATTTTAGATATATGTGTTTTAAGGAAACTTTTTGTTCAAATTAATGTTAAGTTGTTAATTAATGTTGGTTAAATTTACAAAAATAATTTTTCTTATACCCTGTATAATAACAAATTTGTTAAAACAGGAGGAGGATAGACAATACATTACACTACAATACATTACATTACTATAAATGACGGAATTGAAGACGTGTAAGAAAGAACTTATAAACTAGTGAAAACGAATATATTTCAACTATGAGGAATCCAAAGAAAACCACCTTCCAAATAGGATTCTTGTCCCCAACAATCCTGTCTTAATCTGTATATTTGTCTCAAAATATAATAGATATCAAAATATAATATAATAGATTGAATATATATACTAAAAATACATTCGATTTTGTTATCTAAATAATCATTTCCAGAATATAGATAGATTAATAAATTTTCCTTTAAAGCAAGATTGTTATGACAAAGGATTAAAATTGATTAGGGAGGTGGTCGAAGGGAACGGTTACAATAAGAACATTATAATAGTTTTGATTGATTGCGCGGTTGGCTCTTGGTGAAACGTAGTAGCAATGATAATAATTAAAACACTTGGTATTTGTTTCACAATATATTCAAGATATTCTCTAACATGTTTCGGCCTCGCGACCATTCTCAAAGAGAGTTATGTATAAACTGAGAATGGTCGCGAGGCCGAAACATGTTAGAGAATATCTTGAATATATTGTGAAACAAATACCAAGTGTTTTAATTATTATCAAGAACATTATAGATGAATCAATTAGTAAACATAATTTTAGATAAATATTGAAAGAATTGACTTTTCAAAGGAACATAATTAAAACATATTCATGGTAATATCGTTTGATGCCCAATTAACACAATGGTTAGATAAAATTGAAAAAAGTGGACATTACGGTAGTCTACAAACCATATAATAAGGTAATCCTTCGGTAATCCAATAGACAAACTAGATTAACATAAAAAATCGGGGATTTATGAAATTAGTTGTCGAGATTGTGATTGAAGGTATGTTGGGCAAACCAGACGACCCATATCAACCACATATAAAGAAAATATTGTCCACATTAGATATGACAGAAATCAGGAAATCTTTTGTTGCCCAACATGCACCCGGACATGACCATAATATAAATATTAGTAACTTAAGAATTGTTTAAAATAAAAATATTAATAGACCTTTGGATGCATCTGAAATAATTTAGCAAATCAAATAGCAAAATGTAAGAAAACCACGAGCCCGGATAAAGGACCTATTCCATTCAGCCAATTTTTTGAATCACTAATTTAACATGATTATTCATGTCGATATGATTTTTGTAACACTGATGAGAATGCTCTTTTTTGCACTTCATTTAGATAGCTACTAAAACACCTTTTCACAGAAGTGGCCTAGCACGTCCCCTTTTCAAGTATCTGCTTCTCTTTTATATCATGAGTTATTGAAATTATTTGTACCTGACTTTGGACTGGAGATGTAGGAATTACCACAAGATCGTAACCTCAATTATCGTAACCTTCATTAATGTTACCTCAAAAAGTTTAAATTTGTTGATCTGTTGTAATTTTTACAGGCTTTGTCAACATTATCAGGTACACATCTTAGTATTTCATAGGCTTTCAGGAGTTCATCTATGAGGTTTTTATAGTTTTCATATTTCTTGTTGCCCAGAAATACTTTCACTATACTTACGAAACACTTCCAAGCTGCCAATTAATTTTCATTTATTTTTTCTTGAAAACGAAAATTACCTAATTTTGCATCACTTAATTCAGAAATATTTTCATTAGAAATTTATTCAGAGTTTTTCATTAGTCCAAGCTTAATATGGAGAGGCGAAGGAAGCAACTTTTTTGGGTTAATATGGGGGCACATTTTATTTGATGTACCAAGTTCAAAAAAGTTCCATGAGTTCAATCTTTCGTACTGTAATGTTCTCTGGTTGCCCTACTATCTCATAGACACAAAAATGCAATACTTTATAAAATATATTTATAAAATATAAAATATAATAAAATAATTCCTAGCCATATACCTATTACTTTTAAATCTCTACAAATATCCCACTGATTCTGTTTATATTTAACGAGATTTAGTATGGTTGCTAAGTTGTCATAGATTTCTTTCCATGTCATGGGCTAAAGGAATAGATAGGTTTATGTTCACATTATGAAGTAAGACTGCTTTTTGGATATATTTCAACAAATCTCCGAAAATACGTCACTCGGAAGGTACATGTTCCATATTAACTCATTCATTAAAACATCAATATCACAACAGACACATAGCGATCCTTCCATTTTATAAAAACTTGTTACATTCCGTTTTCGGTAAAGTGAAACACACATTTTTATCTAACAGGTTTCACCGTTGAAGACTGGAATGAAGAAATACCGATTTTTGTTTTGACAATCCCAGGTCACGTATCAAATCATTTAATTTATTCTGAGTTATTAAGTGAAGTTCATTGGTAGTTATTAAAAATGTTGGGTCACAACTCGTGTTCTCAGGAAGTTGTGGATCAGATCCTGATGAAGAATTAGAATCATCGGGTTTTAGAATTAGAATCACCAGGTTTAATGGCGCAATCGATTCCGGTAGTCCCTGGGTATGAAGAAATAAAATAGAAGTTTAAAAAAAGTGATTTAGTGTTTAGTGGTAAGCCTTTTCGAGTTTAGTATTGCAAACTAAAGAATAGAATACAATAATTGAATTGTTATGATATATATATATATATATATATATATATATATATATATATATATATATATATATATATATATATATATATATATATATATATAATAACTACATTTTATAGAAAAAAAAACAAACAAATCATTATATTGTTTTTTACATTATAATCATTATATTATAATATTTTATAATAATTTATCTTTTAGGTTAAGTTAAATAGAATAGACCCTAGACTATTTGCAAGAATTGTGTTGTTTAGGAAGGTCAAAGCCTTAGCTGAAAATGGAAACTAATAAAATAAATAGTCTACGTTGTACTAGACTAATTAAAACAACTGCCTTTGCAACTATTCTATTCCTGCAAATAAGGTAGCAGTGTACCGTAAAATTGTCTCTGCATTTATGATATGATTTAATAGAAAAAGATAATGCAATGTTCCTAAATTATAAAAATGATTTTTATGTGAAAATTCTTTGTTAAATTTCTTATGGAATCTCGTCATACTATTCTTGAATAAAGGTCAGCAAAAATGTTTAACTATATATGTCTAATATTTAATATGTATACTAAATTACTAAAAATATGTGAACGTATACTAATATTTTATGTAAATATTTTCGTATTATTTCGTAACAAAATCTCTAAAGAAATTTTTTTTAACAATAATATGAAAAATATTTTTATTAATTGATATAGTATTCATTTCCGTAACACAAGGCGATTTTCCACATAATAATTATTATGTGGAACACCATTTTGAACCTTCTCGATGCAAACTACCCTAACTATATCAAAGTTTGTTGCATGTGTTAGCAATTACCAATTTTTAATTTGGCATTAAAATTAAACATTATGATGCTAATGTGATATGAGGACCGGGAAAATATAAAAATCGCATTTAGCATTGTGTAAAATATCCTCTCCAGTGAAGTTTTCGTACTAAATGTTTCAATCTAAGATCTTTTTTCTATCATTCTCTTTTAGTTCCTTTTGAAAGCAAACCATTCAACCAATCAGTATCTGAGTCATATATGTCCAAGTTTATATGTACGAGGGCCGTTCAAAAAATCCTTAGAAAAAGACAGAAAAACAAAGTATTTTAAGAAGATTTTTTTATTTTTTAACACGTTTCCAAGCGTTTGTCCAACTTTTTTAAGCCGTCTAAAAAGTAAGCATTCGGAAGGTCCTCAAAATAGATATCCGTTTGGGCGACTTTTTCCTCGTTCGATGTGAATCGTTGTCCGCTGAGCCATTTTTTAAAGTTCGGAAATAAAAAAAAGTCACTGGGGGTCAAATCCGGTGAATACAGTGTATATTGTAATAATTCGAACTTTAATTCCATGATTTTGGCCATTGAAACATACAGATGTGCACCCGAATATTGTCTTAATGGAAAAGGATCTTTTTCTTTTTCAAATGAGATCGATTTTTGTTGATTTCCCCGTTCAACCGGTGCAATAACGACGCACAATACCCTCCAGTTATTGTTTTTCTTTTTTCCAAGTAATCGGTGTAGATGATTCCGGGTGCATCCCAAAAAATTGTGGCCATAACCTTGCCGACCGATTTCACCGTATTCGCTGTCTTCGGAGTCCGTTCGCCTTCAAAAATCCACTGTTTTGATTGTTCCTTTGTCTTTAGAGTGTAGTAGCGTATCCATGTTTCGTCCACAGTTATGTACTGACGCAGAAACTCGAAAAATATCAAAACAGCCTCATAGTCGACCCGATTGCGTTTATTTTCCATTGAGAGCAAACGCGGCACCTATGTTGCCGAAATTTTTTTCACGCCCAATTTTTCGTACAAAATTGAAAATACTGTACCTTGCGAGAAGTCCTTGGTCTCAACTATTTCGCCCACTTTGATTCATTGATTACTTAAAACCATGTCGTGGATTTTGTCAATCATTTCGGGAGTAGTTACTTTCACTGGACGCCCCGAAATATGTTCATATTTTGTGGATGTACGGCCACGTTTAAATTCATTTACCCAATTATAAACAGTTGTAAACACAGGAGCAGACGTGCCAACATCCAACTCAGCTTTGATCTTTTTGGTGTTAAGTCTTTTAAATATAAGTGTTTAATCACCACGCGAAAGTGACTTTTTTCCATTTTTCTAAATAAATAAAAGTTTCTTGCTTCAATCGACAATAAAAATTAAACCATGTGATGAATATAAATGACTATTTGACAACTATCTGGTGAATAATGATATTAAAAACGAATAATTTCCGATGCTACGAGCACCATCTTTTGGCACCATCCTCCTGGATTTCTAAGGACTTATTGAACGACCCTCGTAACTTGCGGTCTAATATCAGATATGAATCTTGTTGATTTTTGTTTAATATAATACTCAAATATTGATGGCTACGATGATATCGATCTTGCAACAGTCATTTTATTCCCAGGGCCCCAAATGACAAAATCAATTTCCTCACAAAAAATTTTTGAAGTAGTTTTGTTTTCAATTGTGTTTAAACTATTTTCATAGATTGTATTTCATCCTTCATTTTAAAATTGGAAATCAGTTTTTTATTGCAGTCATCTTTGTTTTAAAACATTTATTTATAATATTTTACTATAAAAAACAGATAATAAAAGACAACCAGGAAGAATACCTAAGAGATGGAAGGATAGTTGAGCTTTCATGTTCCAGGAAATCACGAACAAGCAATAATGAAAAGTAACAGTAGAGCATCCTGGCGAGTGGTTCACACTTGGTGGAGATCTCAAAGTCAAACACGTGGATTGGGGATCCAGACTGACCACTACCAAAGGCGTGAATTAAGAAAAGTCATAACTAAAGGAGGCTGTAATTGTTATTTCACTGGTAATCCTACAGTACCTGATGTATTGAACTTATTTATTATAAGAAAAGTATCAGCAAGCTTTGTTAAAATAGAAGAAAACTTCGACTTAGATTCTGATCACTCGCCAGTTATAATAACACTGATTGAACGAATTATCAAAAAGAAAGCTCGACCCATATTAGTCAATAAAACTACCGATTGGGAAAGCTTTAAAATAGAACTGCAAAAAATAATTAACCTCAATATAGAATTAAAAACAATAGTTCAATTAGAAGTTATATATAGTTAACTATAATACAAACAGCAGCTTATAACAACACAAAATAAATTACTCATTTAACTAAAGGAGTTAACTATCCTATAGATTGTCAAAGAAAAAAGAAAAGCCAGAAGAAAATGGCATCAGTCGAGAGATCCAGCCGATAAAAACATTTTAAATCACATATCCCAAACACTTAGCAGGGAAATAAAAAAATCAAAGAGGAATCGGTCAGTAGATACCTACAAAATCTAGAGGGCGGATGAAGAAACGGGCTATTCGTTATCGAAAGCAACAAATAAGATTAAAAGACCTATAACCTCAACCCCTCCGATCAGAAAAGAGATGGGACCATTGGCACGTGACAATAAACAAAAAGCGGAAGTATTTGCAGAGCATCTGCTGGATATATTTACTCCTAACAAAATCATTGAAGATAATAGACTGGAAGTAATAGATAACCTAAGAATTAAAAATATAGCTTCAGTTACTCCAAAAGAAGTAAGCAAAGAAATAAAGACTAATTTAAACTCCAAAAAAAGCATCTGGGTTTGATTTAATCACAAGTGAAATCTTAAAACAGCTGCCCGGAAATTACATACTTCTGCTCACTCACATTTTTGTTCAATGCAGCCTTCTGACTGAGAAATATCCCGCAAGCTGGAAAGTAGCCGAAATAATCATGATACCAAAGCCAGGCAAACCACCCAACGATATCAAATCCTATAGGCCTATTTCATTGTTGCCAATTATCTCAAATTTATTTGAAAAGCTGCTGTTAAAATGGTTGAAACCACTCATAGAAAACAATTAAATTAGTACCAGATTATCAATTTGGTCTCAGATCTAAACATTCAATCATTGATCAAGTTCACCGCGCCACTGAGAAAATAGAACGTGCACGGGAAGAAAAACAGATATGCTCTGCAGTCTTCCTAGACGTGGCTCAGTCCTTTGATAAAGTGTGGCACTAAGGCCTAATATATAAGTTAAACAAAATGCTGCCTAAAGAATATGTAGAGATACTGACATCATATATATTTGACAGACTTTTCAGAATAAAGCAAAAGACAAATACTCTGACTAAAACTGAACTGAAAGAAATAAGAGAGGGAGTTCCTCAAAGAAGCGTTCTTGGGCCCGTCCTTTATCTATTATATACTAGTGATCTACCAGTTCTGAAAGACACTCCAATAGCTACATTTGCTGACGATACTGTTCTACTAACAGTGGACCAAAATATAGAAATCTCAACTAGGAAACTGGAATCAGCAAACGATGAAATTGTCAATTGGACCAAAAAATGGAAAATCAAGCTGAACTGAAATCTACACATGTCAACTTTACCAACAAGAAAATAAAAAAGGCAGCTCCCTCTAGATATAAATGGTACAATCGTTCCATTTGTGCTGAATGCCAAATACCTCGGCTTGACTCTTGATGCCAAACTAAGGCGGAAACAGCATGTAAAAAAGAAAAAAGCTGAGCTTGATCTCAAATATAGAAAATACTATTTGCCTATAGGAAGAAATTCCAAGATGTCCATAAATAATAAGATACTGATTTATAATCAAATCCTAAAACCAGTGTGGCTGTATGGCATTCAGTTGTGGGAATGTGCCAGTGATAGTAATATTAAAACAACACAAATATTCCAAAACAAGGTACTGCGAAATATAGTTAATGCACCGTGGTATATTCGAAACTCCGATCTTCATCGAGATCTTAGAATTCCAACGGTCAAGGAGGAAATCAGGAGGTCTGCAGGCAAGCACGAAGCCAGGCTTCATGTTAATGTAGAAGCTCAACTGCCAGACTACCAAAATCATGTCCGAAGATTGAAGAAAACTAAACCTCGTGACCTCGTGTAGGTGTTGTGTGCAAAAGCAGAGCATGGTGCGCGAGTGGAGTAATATAATCATTAAAACAATCTAAAGAACATCAATGGATTAACTTTAGTTAATAAGTGTTTGGGTTAAGATTTGTTAAAGAAAAATTAATGGTTAATTAATTAATTAATTGCATAACACATCGGCCAATTAATCCCCAGTCTGACAAATAAAACACCGTTTTTTTGCAAATTTCGACTTTATTCATCAATATATTCTTCTTGAAAAGCAATACAACCATTCCAACGCTTTTCTAATATTTCTACACCTTTTTTATAAAACGATTTATCTTTGCCTTCACATAATCCTTCAGTTTCGGCAATTACTTCTTCATTCGAGCGAAATTTCTTTCCAGGAAGCATTCTTTTAATATCCGAGAACAGGAGTAGTCGCAGGGAGCCAGATCTGGAGAATACGGTGGACGAGGGAGTAATTCGAAGGGCAATTCATGCGATTCAGCCATCGTTGCCAACGATTTGTGACACGGTGCATTATCTTTGTGAAACAACACATTTTTTGTTCATATGAAACCTTTTTTGCCATCTCGTCCTTCAAACGCACGCGTTATTGGTGCGTAATATGTGCGTGTGTATGTAATACTCGGTATTGATAGTTTTACCTTTCTCGAAATAATTAATGAACAATATCCCATGCGCATCTCAATATACAGAGGCCATTACCTTGCCTGCATATGGTTGTGTTTTTGTTGCTGTCCACTCAGCTGACTACCGATTTTACTCCAGAGTGTAGTGATGCATCCAGGTTTCATCCATTGTCACATATCATTTCATCCATTGTTTTTGATCCGCTATGAGCAAACGTGGAACCCATTTCAATAGTAATTTACACATTCTCAAATGTTCATGCAAAATGGTGTAAACAATTCCTTCGATATTTTAATGATCATCTATCTCGTGCAGCTTTACTTTACGGTTTTGCGAAATAATTTTGTGAATTTTTCGAATGTTGTCTCTGATGTGACCTCATTTCGACCTCCAGACCGTTCAGCATCATCGGTGCTTGTACGGCCACGTTTGAATTCAGCATACTAATCATTTATGGTTGATTTTCCCGAAGCAGAGCCCTGGTAATGTTTATCAAGTCTTTGTTTTGCTTCAACGATATTTTTCTTCGTTAAAAACAAATGCTTAGTCAACATACGAAATTTTTTTTTTATTGTTTCGAAAATAACAAAGCTAGCGTCATTTAAGAAACAACTCAGAAACTACTAGATAGATTGTCATGAAATTTTGATATATGACATTTGAAGATTGGTAAGGATTTTTCGTAAGTGAATCTATCATATCTATATATAGCCATCTATATGTCAGGCTAAGGACTTATTGACCGATGTGTGACTTAATGCAGGATTAATATTATAATTTTATACCTTTTTCTTCGATTATTGAATGCCACACTTTTTTAATACTTCTTCGAAGGAATTAAAAACTCGATACTTTCAATTTAAAAACATGTTCTGTGGAGAGCAATCGGAATTTGTAGCCACACAGTAAATAGGTCATGCATATAAACGCAAATAATTTATGTAAATATTAATTTTTTCTATTATGAAATTAATATTATAATTTGCGGTATGGTAGGTCCATAATGCGTTGAAAAAAATTAGCATCATTAAAGCCAAAACATGTCAACAGGTTGCTTTTCACTTCTTGCGTTTTAAAAAATTCCCTATTTAAATGATATTGGAGAGGGCGGAATAGATGATAGTCCGAGGGCACAATGTCTCTTGAGTAAGGTCGATAAGGTAAAACACCCCAAATGAATCTCAATAATTTTTGTTGGGTCCTAATTGAAACGTGTGGTCGTATATTATCATGATGAAACACGTCGCTTTTCCTTGTTGTTAATTCTGACCGAATATGTTTTCAATTGTTGCCTTCAGCCGATCTAATTGTGAACAGTAGAGGCTGATGTTGATGCTTTTGTTGTGTGATACATGATTTTGTTTGTTGCACATTTTTCCACACAATCAATTTTTGATCACAAAATAACATCCGCTTTTAGAAATGGAGAAAGGATTTTTCCAGAATTTAGTTCGTGAATCTCCGTCCCTGAACAGACTAAACCACCTTTACACCATGGTCTCCCTAATATAACCTTCTCCGTAAATGGTGCAAATTTATTTGGACAGCGTTCTTGCTCTTTTTGAAATAAAAATGTATAATGCAGGGTAAATGTAAGTTTCCGACCGTCGTTTTCAATTTAAATTAATTCTAGGTAAATCAAAGTGAATTGGAACGTAAACATATATCCACAGGAATAGACATCCTAAGCGTTGATGTCAGTGTTAGGCCGAGTTTATTGAACCATTCATTTTCTTTTCTTTAACAAGTTTAACAAGCAATTTCTCTGACAGTTTCGTAATCTTCAGCGTATATTTTATATTTATCATATTTGAATTGCTCGTAAAAAGTTTTTTATTCGGACCTTTTATTGTGTGGAACTAAATTTAGGGTTATGTTACTTTGCCCTTTATGAGTGTCAATTTCAGTTTTTTTGAAAGAATTTCCCCATATATTTTGTTGAATTTATTAATGCTAAGTTGGTTTTTTACAAAATCTGTTATATAAATTGTATTGACAATATTGAAAATGGGGATGTGGGGATGTGTTGTGCCAGACTGTAAACATTACAGAAAACAAAAAATGTGTAGATTACTGTCTGCAGATTATTGTCTATTCAACTAAGCGAAAATAATTAATAAATCTTGTGAGGTAATATTAAATATTTATAAGGTGGCATGGACGTATAAAAATGATTGCGTAATTCGCTGGTCTGTAGTTAGCATTTTGTCAACAATGTTAGAAAATATGGTCCTACGATATTTGATTATAATATTAAAAGGAAATTTGCGTTTGAATATCCGGAGAAATGGTATGATATTTAAATATATATGGTATATGTCCATATATATACAGAAATGATAAGTTTTCAGAAAAATTGAAAGATAACACTAGTTATATTATTTATTACAATGACAGTAATGAAGTAGTTGTTAATGGAAGCCACAATTACTATTCTTATTGAATATGATCAATCATTGGCAGAAAATTTAGAACTATTGGAAATTTTTTATGTTAAATATTACTTACCTAAGTTATATATATATATATATATATATATATATATATATATATATATATATATATATATATATATATATATATATATATATATGGGTGATATGATATATGGATGATATATATATATATATATATATATATATATATATATATATATATATATATATATATATATATATATATATATATATATATATATATATATATATATATATATATATATATATATATATATATATATATATATATATATATATATCATCATCATCATCATCATCATCAGCCCGTATCGATCCACTGCAGGATGAAGGCCTCTTCAGCATGCTTCCAACCTTCACGGTCCTGGGCTTTCCTCTGCCACTCGGGTCCAATATACTTAACGATGTCATCAGTCCATCGGGCTTTCGGTCTTCTTCGCGGACGTTTGCGATCAAGCGGTATCCACTCCAGGATTGCCTTGGTCCATCTGTCGTCCCATCGCCTCGCTATATGGCCTGCCCATCTCCATTTCAACTGTTTTACTCTTCCAATGATGTCACAGACTTTTGTTTGTTCCCTGATGCATGCGCAGGACTTTCTGTCTCGTCTTGTAATGCCAAGCATACATCTTTCCATTCCCCTCTGTGCCACCCGAAGTTTTTGAATTTATTGCGATGTGAGTGTCCAGGTTTCACTTCCGTATGTCATAACGGGTAGAACGCACTGATCGAATACTTTTCTTTTCAGGCAAAGTGGGAGTCTGCTCTTAAACACTATGTTGAGCCTACCAAATGCCTGCCAGCCACATTTAACACGCCGTTCCACCTCCCGGGCGGTATTCCCCTCCATGGAAATCCTCTGCCCAAGATATACAAAGCTGTCCACAATCTCTAAATCCCTTCCTAAAACTGAAATTCTTCTGTCCTGAGCGAAGTTATTGAACATAACCTGACTCTTTTTCAGGTTTATTTTCAAGACAAATGGTTCGCCAGCCCTTTGCAGTTCTTGTATGCGTCTTTGCAGCTCCTCTGGGTCTTGTGAAATGAGAATAATATCATCTGCAAATCTAAGATGGTTTAAGTTTGCACCATTGATCTTTACCCCATCCTGTTCCCAATCCAGTTTACGGAATACTTCTTCAAGGCCAGCCGAGAAAAGAATAGGCGATATTGCGTCACCCTGCCGTACACCTCGTTCTATATTAATTCCCACTTCAAGATCATCAAGGTGAATTGTGGCTGTAGCTCCATCATATATCGATTCTAATAGGTTTACATAGGCTCTCTCTACACCTTGGCTAAGCAGTGCATCCATTATCGCATGCTTTGAGATGGAATCAAATGCTTTTTCGTAGTCGATAAAAGCCAAGCACAGTGGCATGGTGTATTCGTTGTGCCTTTCTATGACCTGCTGTACAACCTGGATGTGATCCATTGTACTGAATCCACTTCTGAATCCTGCTTGTTCTCTTGGTTGTGCGTCATTCAGTTTTTTTAATATTCTTTTAGAAATTATCTTAGTGAAAACTTTGTACATCACTGATAGGTGGCTTATTGGACGGTAGTTCTTTAAATCTTCCTATGCTCCTTTTTTATGTAAAAGGATCACTTCTGCATTTTTCCATAAGTCAGGTACTTTTTGTTCTTTGAGGCATTTTGAGTATAATTTTGCCAGTGTTTTATGTAACGTCCGACCACCAGCTTTTAGCATTTCGACAGTTGCACTATCCTTTCCTGGAGCCTTACCGTTCTTCATCAATTCTATAGCATTTGTTACTTCCTCCACTAGGATATCTGGTATTATATATTGTTCTTCACTTGGGTATTGCTGTCCCTGACTGGCTCTGATCTTCATATAACTGGGAATAAAACCTTCTGACAATCTCTAACATTTGGGTACGCGTCCTGCACACTGTGCCATCCTCACGCTTTAAAGCATATATTTGCGTTCTTTTGTTTCTCAGCTTCTGTTTAGCTTTGTTAATTCCTTTGTTTTCTTCCAGGGTTTTTTGCACTAGCTGCATATTGAATCGGCGCGTGTCCTCTCTGATACGTTTTCTTATAGTTTTGCAGAGCTCAGTGTACTCGACCCTGCCAAAAGGACTACCTGCATTTCTCATTGCTCGCCGTTTCTTCATTAAATCAATGGTCTCACTGGAGATTTTTGTTTGTTTGAGACATTTTTCCTCTGGTGCTATTGAAGCAGCCGTTTGAAGTACATTGTTGGCGATTTCTTCATATTGAACTGATATTTCCACCTCCTCTGGATCTTGTAACGCAGCAAACCGGTTTGACAAAGCAATCTCAAAATCGCTTCCTCTCTCCAGCAGTTTTCCAGAATCCACCTTGCCCTTCTTTGATCTTACCATTTTTTCGCGCTCTTTTCGACAGTCAATCCGAACCCTTGCGCGTACAATTCGGTGGTCACTTCCAACATTAAAATTGTTAAGGACAGTACAATTGGTAAATATTGTTTTATCGTTGGTCATGATGTAGTCAATTTCGCTTGTGAGCCCAGATGGACTTTTCCATGTCCATTTTCTGCTGATATTTTTCTTATAGAATGAATTCATAATATATAGTTCTTGTCCTTCAGCAAAATCAACTAATCTGTCACCTCTATTGTCTCGCTCACCAGTTCCATATGGGCCAGTTGCATTTTCGTCTGTTCTTGTTGTTCCAATTCTGGCATTAAAATCACCCATCAGGATTTTGTACCTACATTTCTCCTTGTATAAAAGCTGGGCCACATCATCATAAAATTCCTCAATTTCCTCATCTTTATGGCTTATAGTTGGTGCATAAGCTTGGACGATTTGAAGCCTAAACTTTTTATTCAGCTGAATGACGCATTGGGCTAATCGGTCGGATGTACTTTCATATTTTACCACACTGTCCTTCAGCTTTCGATTGATGAGGAATCCTATTCCGCCACATCGGCCATTTTCCGTACCTCGAGTGTAAAGTTCGTGTCCAGTTGGTTCCAGTTTGATTAACTCTTCACCCTTCCTTCGTGTTTCACAGAGCCCAATAATATCCCAATGTATGTTGTCAAGTTCGATTAACAGTTCTTGCAATCGGGCCTCTGTTTTCATAGTCCGTATATTTAACGTTGCAATGTCAAAAGTCCAATGGCAGCCTGATCTAACCCGGTGATTCTTAGCACCCTCTGCCTTGGGGCAGGTCTTCCCGCTGCCGTAGGTAGTTGCCCCTTGGCCTCCGGGGAATGAGGGCCGTGTTTGAGGTTGTACTGTCATATTTCAACATATTGAAATACCATGTTGAAGGTATGGACCGTAATCTGCCACGCTGGTCCAATGCGGGTTGGCAGATTTTGGATCATGTTAGTCTGAGGCCTCCGCTTTGAGCTGTCCGCCAGGGGTGACCCTCCCAGGAGCATGCATAGACTCCAGACGGCATAGCTCAAAACTTCATTGCCCTACTCAAACCCCTTTACCACGTCAAGGTCTGATCCACAAAGGGGATATATATATATATATATATATATATATATATATATATATATATATATATATATATATATATATATATATATATATATATATATATCTGGACTACAATAAATTGTAAATCTTCAATTAATGAATAATAGATAATACACAAAGAGAACTTCAATACCTACTAAATAGTGTATAACATGAAAGGATTATGCAAAATAATTATGCACAAGCATCCGAATCTGTAAATGTACTACCTAATATTACTATAATAACCTAATATTAACCTAATATTATATAAACCTAATTATAATCATAGTAATAAACAGTTGTCAGTTAAGAGCTATAAATATATATATATATATATATATATATATATATATATATATATATATATATATATATATATATATATATATATATATATATATATATATATATATGATTTTCTTTATTATACAATAAAAATAAAATATTAAAAAATACTAACTTTTTATTGAATGATCCATATAAAAATAAACTTGATAAATATTATGTTAAACTAGTGAGAGGCATAGAAATATATATACTTTTATTATAAGATAAATTTATAAAATTAACCATTACCTTACATCTATGAACACTTACTCGATATAAAGAAAAACTTAAAATTAAGTAAAATATTCTTCTACCTCTTTTATAAAAGAATACTAAAAATTGGCAAGAGCGGCACAACAGAAAAATTATAGAAATTTCGGACATATGATATTGAGCAACTTGCTGTAAAATGTTAAAAGATATTCTTATTGCTCTCTCTGCATGAATTCTAGCCTCTGTTATTGTTGGTGTTCCATATACCTGAGCCTTGGTGAATTGAGGTGTACTCAAAAAAGGTGCTATATTTAAATACACACCTTCAGGTAAATGATCCTTAATGATGAAAATAGTTTTCAGCTTCCAAGGAAGCTCCTGACATTCCGCTTGTACTCCTTGAAGTTGATGGTATATCTTCGATATCGAATGTTGTACTATCACGTCTAGAGGGTCCTCTATTGCTGTTGCTTTAAGAACAGGAGCAAGGCTTCCTTCCATATCTTTTTCATTAAGCATTCTTTTACTAAAACTTGATTAATAATTAATTGATTTAATGAGATATTTAAAATATCATATCGTTTCTCCGAATATTCAAACGCAAATTTCCTTATAATATTAAAATCAAATATCGTGGGACCATTTTTTCTAACATTGTTGACAAAATGGCAACTACAGACCAATGAATATTTTGAGGGTTCCCGATCTTGTCGCGTCCATGCCATCTTATAAATATTTAATATTACCTGACAAGATTTAACCATTTTTTCACTCAGTTGAATCGACAAGTAATGTAAAAAAATCTACAAATTTTTTCTTCACTGTAATGTTCACGGTCTGGCACAAAACACATCACCATTTTCAATTAAAACAGAAACACCAATATTGTCAATACAATTTATATAACAGATCTTGTAAAAAACCAATTTACCAATAAAAAATTCAACAAAATATATTTGAAAATCCTCACAAAAAACTGAAATTCACACTCATAAAAGGCAAAGTAACATAACCTTAAATTTATTTCCACACAATAAAAGATCCGAATAAAAACGTATTACGAGCAATTCAAATATGTTAAATCTAAAATGTACACTGAAGATTACGAAACTGTGAGATAAATTGCTTATTAAACTTGTTAAAGACTAGAAAGTGACTAACAAAAATTCTATTATGAGAATTTCAATGGACCTTTTTTTATTTGGAAAGGTTCGATAAACTCCGCCTATCACGGATGTCAGCGCTTAGGATGTCTATTCCTGTGGTATTTACATATATGTGTTTACGTTCCGATTCACTTTGATTTACTTAGAATGAATTCAAATTGATTTAAATTGAAAACCACTATCGGTAACGTACATTTACGGTACATTATGCTTTTTTATTTAAAAAAAGACCAAGAACGTTATCCAAACCAAATTTGTGTACAAAGTAACATAACTTTAAATTTATTTCCGCACAATAAAAGTTCCGAATAAAAACGTTTTAAGAGCAATTCAGATATATTAAATCTAAAATGTTTCATTGAAGATTACGAAACTGTGAGAGAAATTGCTTATTAAACTTGCAAAGAGAATAAAATGATTAACAATAATTTCTCTTATGAGAATTTCAATGCACTTTTCCTTTGTTTGGAAAGGTTCTGAAGCTCCGCCATATTGTGACGTCAGACTTAGGTACTGCATTAATAATATGTAAATAAACATTACAGATCCATTACATATTTTTGTTTACAAGTGTTTAAAGAGCAACTAGTGGAAAATCCCTACGAACTTTTTGAACAACCCGATTCGAAACAACGTATTACGTGTTTGGTTTAGTGTAGACAGCGTTATCTTATTGAAAGTGGTAATTGGGGGCTTCAATAAATTCCATCTACTGAAGCCTCCAAGCGTCAGCACAATCATATTTTAATGTTGGTTAACACATTTCCGATTATATGCGTCCCTCTGTCATTTTTGAACGTAATGATTACCATACAGTCTGAATTATTAGCAAAAGAATAATTTATTCTATATTTCGATATCGAATTTCAATTCTTTTAAAAGTGGGATATGTAGATTGTGAATTGATTATTAAGGAGACCCGTTTTGAAAACGGGAGGAGAATACTTCCCGAAACGTTAACTTTTAAAAGTTTGTATTTATTTTAGAATATTTTTATATTTTTAAAATTTTGTTCACTTTTATTACAGAAAAGAATCACTGAGAAATTTGTCTCCGTTTGGTATTTTTGTTTTTTTCCCAGTGATTCTTTAAGTAATGTCTGAATGATTGTGGCGTGTTCATATATTTTTTTTTCTTTATTTGGGTTTTTCGCCACGATTTAAAACTCAAAAAATATCAAAAATATCTGTTCTTATGTAAACAAAGAATCACTGGGTAAAAACAAAAAAAACCAAATGGAGACAAATTTCTCAGTGATTCTTTTTTGTAATAAATTTGTCTAACGAACAAAACTTTACAAATATAAAAATGTCCTAAAAAAATATACAAACTTTTAACGTTAACATTTCGGGAAGTATTCTCCTCCCGTTTTCAAAACGAATCTAAAAATAAATTATATTAATTCCTATAAATTATGAAAAGATAAATTTTTTGTGTATGTCAATGATACATACATAGACAATTAGTTTTTAATGACAGTGATATACTACCAATATATATAAGAAATATATAGACATATACCAATATATACACATATACCATATATATATATATATATATATATATATATATATATATATATATATATATATATATATATATATATATATATATATATATATATATATAATTGTGTCAGGGAGATCAACGGAATCAATAATTAGAGATACTAGTAATAACAGAGATGGTGCTTTGCTAGTAGTTAATAAAGGATAGTTAGAACACACAGTAAACTATTTATGGAATCGGCAAGAACGAGTGGATTGAAGATTAAAAAAATATGCTAAAAGACAAATATTTGTAGCTAAGTACGAATTCCAAAAAAAAAAAGATAAAAGAGGTCATGATCGAATTCTATGAAGAAGAAGGACACATGTATTGAGTTCTAAAATATGACGGACGTGAAGAGGAAAAAGAGACTTAACTCAACTTCAACTTATTTATTACTTTCAACTTAAGAATATTAAAAAATAATAGGTGTGCAGTTCGACTACACCAAATAGTCAAATTACCGAAGATGGTCTGGAAAACAAAAATTAGACTTCATAAGTTAGTACTCAGGCCAATTCTACTGCATGGAAGAGAGTTATTAATATGAAAGTGTAAAATATGATTGAAGAGTGTGAAAGATCATAGAAAGATCTTACGAAGGATCCGAGGGTTGCTATTTATGTATTTGAAATTGACAACAATGGAGTTCCTAGTCGCCATCCGATATATACATCTTAAAGTTTGATATGTTGACTGTATATGTTCTCAGAACGTTTTATCATACGCACACTCTTTGTTGTTCAGTGACTTGAAAATTTAATCTTACTTAAATAATGAAATTAACTAGTGAGAATATTTTTGCGATGAGCAATTTCGTGCGATGATTTACTACGACTTTCGACGTGGATTATCTCAACAACAGTGTATTGATCAACTTACTTCGACTTTTGGTGATGAAGCACCCACATCCCTGGGCATTAGTATGACAAGCATATACTAGATTTTACATTAATATTTAGCCGCGAAAAAGATTTGTGTGTGTTGGATCCCGCATAATTTGACAATCGCTCAAAAAAAGAAATGCTCAAAAAAAAAACACAATCGTGATGCGTTAAAAGCCGACGTGACGAATCTGCGTATGAGCTCGAAAGTAAACAGCAGTCGACTGTATGGGTACTTCAAAATGAACCAAACTCAACTTAATTCTGAATGGTACACAATCATTTGTTTGCAAGAGGTCTTTGAAGAGGTCAAGGCCAAAGGTCCAGAAATAAGAAAAAACAATCAACGCAGGATGATTCTTTACCAAAGACAAATTAAGCTCACATACATCGGACCGAACAACTCAATATTTGACCGGTCAGAATATCGAATTGAAGGGTCATCTGGCGTACAATCTTGATTTGGCATCCAATGATTTCTTTTTGTTCCTGTCCGTGAAAAATAAACTATGCGGTCAACGATTTTCGGCACCAGAAGAAGCGGTTGATGCATTCAAAGTGGATGTTTTGGAGATACTTTAATTGGAATAGAAAAAGTGCTATGAAAATTGGTCCAAACGTATACAAAAGTGTATCGATCATCGCGGAGAATATTTTGAAAAATAATTAAACTGTTTTCAATGATACATTTACTATTCCGGACACATAAACAGCAACCGTCTTATACGGAGGAAGAGAAACGGCAATAGGATGGGAGAGAGGTGCATATGAGGTAATTTATGACCATATAAATGATGTCATAAGATTTAAACGATTTCGATCATGTATGATGATCAAGGACGCGGAACTTGTGGCGAAAATGAGAAGAAGTAGGTTCTGAAAGTAATGGGAAAAAAAGCAGTCAGGGGAAGGTCTAGAGAAGAGAGAAATTGCAGTGGTCAAGGATATAAAACAAAGGTTAATGACACCTTTGATCTCCATGTGACCTCCATGATTCAAATACTATCGTTTGATCATGTGTTAAGAGCGTGATCACTATTCGGTAACCTATATTTTTAATGATTTTTGACCAGTTTCATATGATAAATATTCTATTTCAGCTAAAAACTGATTTTCCTTGAAACAAAAATGTTGAATTACTAATATTGAGTAATATAAACATTTAACTTTTTTTTCTCCAAATTAATTTTATTATGAATTAAAAATATTAGCATGAATATTAACTTGTTTTTTGTTAAAAACAAATGTAGGAAACAATGTCGAGGTCTTACATATACAGGTATATAGTTTATTTTCGAAATTAATTACATGCGGCATCTGCTTTATAATAGATTTGTTTCCTTTTACGCAAAGTTGGGATTTAAGCGAACACAATATGCCTTAATCAAGGTTGATGTTGCCAGATAATGGGTTACTGTTTGGTATTTACCTTATTAGAAATATCTGTCTATTTTTAGATGTTCCAATGATGTTCCAATAACCAAACCATTCAAATTATTTTTTTATTATCACGAATGCCGCCGAATTGTAACTTCTTATTAATTTTGTGAATTATAATAAAATAAATAACAAAATCATATTATTTTAACTTGAGAAAACTATGTAATAAATATTTTGCATTATAGTTCTTCCTCTATTTTAAATGATTTAATTAATATATTGGAGGAAACAGGATATCTTTTAATTATACGCATTAATATGTTCTGGTTCTGTGGTCGGTTAAGGGATAATATTTCGGTAACGAATAAAATTGTTGGTTTTTAGTTGACGTATTCTATTGCAAAAAGATGGTACAATTTGCTTGTTATACAGGGAGGCTAAGCATGCTATATCAAACTAAATTTCCTGATCGGGATTTGTCGAATTGATTTTTGTTTTGTGCTTTTCTTTGGGGCTGTATAATAAATAAGGTATGTGTTGAAACTAAACAGTTTGTGATAAAGAAAGTAACCCCGCACAGTAAACTTATTAATTTTTAGGCTAAAGAGAGATACTAAACTCGAAAACATTTATCACACAACACATTTTCTAATCTTACACATCTCCTGATGATGCTAACATGGTTAGCGAAACGTGCGTCGATAAGCTTAAAAAAAGTGATTTTGTGTTTAGTGGTAAATCTCTTCAAGTTTAGTGTTTCACACAGAAGGTTTTAATAAAATGATTGATAAAGTGAAGTAGATAAATTAAAACAGCAAGTTGCAGTGTCAACCAAGAAGTGAAAAAAATACACGGGATTATAAAGAATGTGCGGAAGAAGTTTAAAAAGGGACACAGTCGAGGCACCAGTTGTTGGTGGTAGAATTGGAAGATGCAAATATACTGTATGGGGAACAAAGAAGAAAGTCTGAGCTTTTTAGAGAAAGGGATGAAAATTTAACGAGCAAATTTTTGTGAGAAAGAGTAAAGAACAAATTCTAAACAAGACCAGTATTTTTCAAAAATAAAGATGGGTAATTAGTATGGTGAAAAGAAGACAAGTTAAATCTGTGGAAGGAATAGGAACTGAAGGAGATGGACACGATAGTATTTTGAACAGTGTAGTATCTGTTGGTAAAAGTATATACAAAAATTGGCGCGAAGAAAAGTTACCATGGTACGAAAAGCTTATATAGTCACTTATAAGAAAAAGGACACAAAGTATGTCGAAGCTATAGCGGTATAGCAAGAATGATGTAGCATATAAGAGCTTACGTTGTACATGAAAAATAAAGTGAGTGGAATAATGGAAGGGAGAATGTTAAAACGTTTAAAGCTTAAGGAACAATCAGCTGTAGACCAAACTGTTTGCATTGAAAGTAAGTTCGAAAGAAAGCGTTGCCGATTCGGGCATTCGGCTTTCAATTCGGACATTGTCGGTTTCATTGACTTTGAACAAGTATCAGAAACTCGATTGTCTAAAATATCGAAGGAGATACGTATTAGTTATGACGAATAGGGAAATAGTTATAAATAGAAAAGGAAATATCAGAAAAATATAAAGTAAAAGAAGGCTTAAGACAAGAAGATGAACTATCACCCACATGGTTAATTTTTTATTATATTTTGTTATAAGAAAGGTTAATAAAACTATAAAAACTGTTTTTGTCACACGAATTTTGTAATGATATTTGATGGTACTTATCGACTCTCGTTACAAAAACAATGTTATTTTTTCCCAATCACCCTCAGTTCTGTCGTGTGGCAGCTACATGTTCAATTTCACCTCATATACGTGTTTATGTCTGAATGACATTTTCATTTTTGAAGTTGTATCATCCGGATAGTTTTTGTTATGTGTATAGAGAATTAACTTTTACCACTCAGCGTCGAAAATTCATAGCATTAGTAATCAAACATTTTTTTGGGTTACTTTGGTTTTTCTATGTGCCATCAAGATAATTCCACATATCTGCTGTGTAACATGTGCGAGACGGTTGAGCTAAGGGATCTAGACATACGCCATTTGCTGTTCCAGTGATTTGGATGGAACCAACAGATCATGTAAGTGATTGTTTTGTTTGTTTCGCTGCTGTAAAGGGTATTACAACTAAGTCATCTGCAAAAATATCAATCCCACAATGTGCAGAATTGCTTGTGCCAACACCTCCAAATCCATTACAAACTCAAGAAGCTTCTGCCAGTCAAGACGATAACTTAGAGACATAATGACACTCAACTTATGAACCAAGTACTTCAAAAGAACCAAACTTTTTGACACAAATTGACCTAAATGATTTGATACGTGATTTACATTTATCTAAGAAACAGGCTGGGCTTTTGGGATCTAGATTAAAGGGCTGGAATCTAGTTTCTTCCAATACAAAAATTTCCTATTTTTACCATCGCGACTATGAATTGTCATTGATGATGCATATCCTCAACTGAAAACCTGGGTGCTGTAAGTAACGAATACGGCGAGAGATTCCACCAGGAATTCTTATAGATACTGTATATAAGTGAAATGGAGTCCTGGGATGTTAGCCGATTACTGGCGGGGATTAAAAAGGGATCTACCGGAAGTTAAGCACTCGCGAAAATAATCGCGCATAAATATTGTGTATAAGTGGATAATTTGACAAGTGGTAATATATTTTCATATATATATATATATACATATATATATATATATATATATATATATATATATATATATATATATATATATATATATATATATATATATACAAAATATATATATATATTTTGATATATATATATATATATATATATATATATATATATATATATATATATATATATATATATATATATATATATATATATATATATATCACAGGTTTCCAGAATAATAAATGATAACATTTTTATTAAATAAACTATATCTGCTATAGATAATTTTAATTCCTGCAACAGAGCAGCACCAATATTTTCCCTTGTCTCGCTCGATCTATAGTACATTGATCATATCTGAGATTTGATCTGTTGAAATTGGTATGCCAACAGGATATTGTTGTTAGAAAGCTCCTTGTTGAAAGCATCATTATAAACAAATTTAAAACATTAGGGGTTATAATCGTTCCGGTATATAGGTCAATTATTCGTCATTCGTATCGTTATTTATCATTCCGGTATATATGTTGGGTTAGGTCCTCAACTCTAGGTTAGGTCAATCATTTTTAAACCAAAATAATTATTTGAATACTAATTTGAATAAAAAAAAATTGCTGCCAAATAATCTTACCACGATAGAATCACTGAATGAATATTGAAAAATGTATGGATTGAAGAAAACTATAATATTATAATTCAGGCTACATTTAACTGCAAATGTTTGTTATGAATTTGATTTGGTCAGTCAACGGAGTGATTCGACCAACTTTGAACAGAGATGAGGCACACTTTTTCTCAGACCCGTCAGCTCGAGACTGAGTAAGGCCGGATGCTTTCTGAGAAGTAGTCTATGTTGGTGACTCGCCAATCAGTAGGTTTCTCGAGATACTTAAAGTTAAGCATAAAACCAAGGGTTGATAGCCCGAGGAGAGGGTTGAGCGGGGTTATGGTAGCTGATGACCGTGGCTAGCAACTGAACTTACAGCCTACGTTAAGCTGTAGGTTCAGTTGTTAAATAGAATCAGTTGCTGATGCGCCTCGAATTCTAAATTTTTACTTTTTCTCAATTTGATATACCATATAATCAATTTTTTTTGATTATATTGTGTATAAAATCTGGGCAATCCTCTGTCACCGTTCTTCGCCAACTTATTTATGATTAAATTTGAAATCGAGGCAAAAAATGAATTTAGTTACTTTATCGAAGGTATGGTTTCTTAATGTGGTTTCTTATGTGGATCACATTTTTGCAATTTTTGATTAAAAAAATGAAAACAGATGATTTTATTAAGAATTTAAATAGTAAATCTCAAAACATTTTATCTCGAGTTTACTGTTGCTGGATGTTTTAATTAGTAGAAATAATAAAAATAAAATTTAATGAGATAGTTTGATTTGCTGATATTTTTAGAAAAAACACCAACACTTCGAGATGCATTCCTAACGATTCGAATCATAGCTTACAAAATAAGATGGCTAGTTTAAATTTTATGGTAAATAGATTAATCAACTTTCCTTTAAACAAACATAATTATAACAAAAAATTAAAATTAAATAGGGAGGTATCCCAAGCGAACGGTTATATAAAAACATTGTAGATAAATTAATTAGAAAACATAAGTTTAGAAAATTATTGAAAAATCTTCGACTTTTTAAAAGGATAAGAATAAAAATAAATTCATGGTAATACCGTTTGATACCCAATTAACCCAAGAACTAGACAAAATTTTGAAAAAAGTGGATATTAATGTTGTGTACAAACAATATAATAAATTAAGAGAAGTCCTGGGTAATCCAAAGGATAAAGTAGATTAACATGAAAAGTCGGGGATTTACGAAATCAGCTGTCAAGATTGTGATCGAAGTTATATTGGGCATACAAAAAGATCCATATTAACGAGATATAAAGAACACATTACCCACATTAGATATGAGAGAAATGAAAAATCTGGTGTTGCCCAACATGCATTCGAACATGACCACAATATAGACATTAGTAGTTTAAGACTAGTTAAAAGTGTAAATAACAATTGGGCTTTGGATGCATATGAAAGCATTCAAATTGAAAAATGCAAGAAAATGATAAACCGGGATAAAGGTCCTATTCCGTTTAGTCAACTTTTTCAATTGTTAATGTACGGGTCAGTAAACTTCACGATTCATTTTTTTCTTTCTTTTATTCTCTTTTACTCATTTTTTTTTCTTGTATTCTTTTTTTTTGCACGCTTCTTTAGGTAGGTAGTACGCTTCCTAGGTAGTAGGTTAGGAATTAGGGTTCTCATATAAATAGAAAATAGTTTAGTTTTAGAATTAGATGAAATCATCTCCTGATGATGCTAACATGGCTAGCGAAACGTGCGTCGAGAACTTTAAAAAAAGTGATTCGGTGTTTAGTGTTAAATCTCTTTGAGTCTAATACCGTATACGCGTCTAATACTGTATAATGTCTACTTATTTTAATCATTTGAATAATTTGAATAACGTTATCAACGAAAGATATTACTAGTTGATGAAAATAAATTAAATCAAATATTTAACGTTCTGTATGAGCATGCAATCGTTGTGTTATTAGAATGATCAAAAAAGATTATAATAAAGTAATGCTCATACATATTATAATCAGAATTCACATATTGAGTATCCTACCTCATACTATTATAAACATCTTTAAATATTATGTTAAGAACAAAATGCTTACTTACTATTGCTACCGAAGTATTTAACAACAAAAAAAACCGCCATTGGCTTAACAATATTTTTTTCGAGACAAATCAGATAAACAAGATTTATTATTAGTTTTATGTCTACTAAAATAAAGAAAATGTTTACAAATTACTTATAACTTCATGCTCTTTTTATATAATATGCTAATATTAGCGACATAATTTTGAGCAAGGTGATTATTATATGACCATCGTACCTTTCCACAAGGAAACATTTTATGATAGATTGAGGCAAGTTCAGAGTACATAAAAAACATATAAAATGTTACATTTCATCTTGATAAACATTATTTAATACAAATGTTACGTTTTCGGTTTATTATTATGGGTTTTTTTATTTCCCTATAAACTTGCAAAAACAAAACTTGAATAAATTAAATCTATTTCTGAGTATTAAAATATAAATTTAATGATGTGGTAATACTTGTCTGATGAATTTGATTTCCAGGTTTGACAATATAATATTGGCAATGTGGCAATGTATATGTTATCTTGAATGCAACAAGTAATCTTTATTCGGAATAGATTCATTTCGGAAATTATTTTGTCTGTTTTCGCAAATTATTTTGTTCCATTTTCAATGTTAAAAAATGACAGATAGCAAAAAATAGAATATATATATATATATATATATATATATATATATATATATATATATATATATATATATATATATATATATATATATATATATATATATATATATATATATATATATATATACATATGTTTGTGTGTACTGTTTCATGGGTGGAAAAGCATGTATTGGGTTTTTTCCGGAAGTACATCCGGTTATCGAGTTGGTCCCTGTCGGGAGCTTGAAGACGTTTCGCCAAAATCCCATTTGGCATCTTCGGTGCTTACTGTCGCGAGAAAAACCCATATATATATATATATATATATATATATATATATATATATATATATATATATATATATATATATATATATACAGGGTGTCCCAGAATATATGGATAATCTCCTGGATTCAGATAGAACACATAAAAATAATATGACAAGTTCCTGTACACTCCCCACTCCCCCCCCCCCCCACCGGATATACAGGTTCATAACGGACGCCTGAAGTACTAGGTGTAATTTAATTTTTTTGTTATATGATTTTTCCTATGCAAGTCTCCTTAAAATGAACCCTTTTAATCACATTGAGCTTATTTAATTTGCCAGGGACGGACTAGATGTAAAACAGTAATATTATTTTTTTACGCTCTGTATGATAAAGGCACAACAATAATATTTTCGGACAGCTTGAACCTTAAACTAAAAAAGGGTCTCCTGATCGACATCGATAAAATGAAATGATTACAAAAAAAAATATTTTCAATAAATATGGGGTTTTGCATTGGTTGTTATCTTCATAAAATTCCTTGTTTGTTGAAATAGTTGTGTTGATATATACCGATTTAAATAAGGATATTTATTGCAGTATTAGTTGAAAATAGAGTGTTTTAAAATTTTCGATCTTCTTCTTTTCTTCTTGGTTAGTCAATTATTAATGGAATTTACGATTGCTGAATATGCCGACATGCATTTCTCAGCCACAACTGTAGAAATCAACTCCATCGTGGTGAGGGTGAAGAACACATCCTAAATACCGCAGAAGCAGATCCTTCAACAAGTGTCCGAAAATTGGCTGTCGAGTTTGATTATGCAAAATCGACAGTCTCTAGAATCCTTAGAGAGCAACAGTTGTATCCATACCATCTTCAAAAAGTCCATGCGTTTCTTCCTGAAGGCTTTCCGCGGGGGATGGAATTTTCTAACCGGGTTTTACATCGGCACAGAAACGATGCAAATTTTATTGGTTTCGTTCTATTTACGGATCTACTAGAGGGATTTTCTAAAAACGACATCATAAACTCCCATAATTTGCCATTGTGGGCAGAGAAAAGGAGAGAAACTGGAAAACGTTATTTGGAATTGCTTCAAAACAATTTGTCAGAACTGTTAGAAGATTTACCTCTGGCAATACGACGTGATATGTGGTTCATGGATGATGGGGCCCCACCACATTTTAGCCTGGTACACGTACAAGTACACCTAAACAGGAATCACCTGTTTTCCTCAATCACCTGACCTAAATCCATTATTTTTTTTGTGGGATTATTTAAAAACTTTAGTCTATGTCAATCCAATAGACAATGAAGAAAACTTATTGGAAATGAATAATTTTCATTGTCGCGAAATAAGGACTAATTTTGAGGCATTGTCGAGGTCCAACAATCTTCAGTTCTTAGTTGTTGTTCTTAGTATGTCGAACCGACATACAACATTATTCAAATTCTTTTAAACAGAAGAAAAACCCAACGAAAATAAAACCAGATCTAACAGAAGAGCTTGATAAACAACCAGCACAGAACTGGCAAGAATTGAAATCAAAAATTATTACAACAGCCTTAAAGTTGATCCCTTTAGAAAAACGTAGAAAACATCCGTGGTGGAATGAAGTTTGCGAGCAAGCAGTATTAAGCCAAAGTAAAGCATTCAAAGATTGGAACAGTCAAAACACAGCAATAAACTATAAGATCTTTTTGGAAGTAAGAAAAGAAACATCGAATCTAATTAGACAAACTAAAAGAAAATATGAAAACAGTCAACTTAATGAAATAGAAAAATATTTCGAAAAAAATAACACCCGAAACTTTTACAAAACATTTAAAACTAAATTAACAGGCTATCAACCCCAAAGTCTTTGCTTCCAAAAGAAAAACGGACAATTAACTCTAAATAACCAAGACAATTGAAAAGAACTTGCGAAATATTTTGAACAAATATTATACTGTCCTGAGCCTTTAAACAAATTACCAACACCAAACCCTAAACAAACAAACCCAGAGTCATTACCACCGAATGAAGATGAAATAATTAGGCAAATCAAGCGGCTTAAAAATAACAAAGCTTCTGGTGAAGATGGAATCACTGCTGAATTTTTGAAATCCGCTGGTCCTGTACAATCAAGGAAATAACCAAAATTCTACAAGAAGTTTGGCGAACCGAACGGATTCCGGAAGATTGGAAAGATGCTCTAATCCATCTTCTACACAAGAGAGGAGATGGAACGGATGTAAACAACTATAGAGGGATATCTCTTCTCCCAGTTTGTTACAAGATTCTATCTCAATGCCTACTAGACAGAGCACAGGGACAGTTAGAACTTAAAATTGATGAATATCAAGCAGGTTTTCGACCGGGCAGATCCTGCCCTGAACAGATCTTGAATCTAAAGTTGATCCTAAGGCATCAAAAACTGTACAATAAAAATCTCGTCTGTACATTTGTGGATTTCAAAAAAGCATATGATTCTATTGACCGCAAATCTTTATTCCGAATCTTAAAAGAACAAGGACTAGATCTGAAAACGATGGCAATTATTAAAGCAACATTAACTAACACAAGGTCAAAAGTTAAATTCATGGGTGACAACTCAGATCCCTTCAAAATTAAAACTGGAGTGAGACAAGGGGATGGACTCTCGCCACTCCTATTTAACTGTGTTCTAGAAAAAGTAATACAGGAGTGGCGTGAAAAAAGTCGGCCCTGAATATTGACCAGCCCATTAAACTGGGGAGAACAAACATCAGAATTGATTGTCTGGCGTTTGCTGATGATCTAGCAATTTTGGCTCAAGATGTATTAACGGCACAGAAACAGATTGAAATCCTAAAAGAAACAGCAGAAAAGGTAGGACTCCAAATTTCGTTTGAAAAGGCAATACATGACCTGCAACAGACTAAGAACACCATTTCTAAAAACAAAATATGGTAACATCAGACGAGTCTCTCAATTCAAATATTTGGGTGAAATAATCATGGAAAATGGGTTGGAAAAAGCGACCAATAAGGGTAGATGTTAAAAAATGGAAACGGCATTGAGACTTACACAAAATATTTACAACAAAAAATGCCTATCTAAAAACACAAAACTGAGACATTACAACATAGTTATTAAGCCAGAATGTCTATATGGGGCAGAAACGCTCATTTTGAATAGAAATAGAGACATCGAAGACATTGAAAAGAAGGAAAGAAAAATCATAAGAAAAATCTTAGGCCCCAAACAAATAAATATAGCATACCGACTTCGAGAAAACCAAGAAATCAAACAATACACAAATATACATAGCGATATGAGAAGAAGACTTAAGTTTTACGGACACATAAAACGGATGAATCCGAGTACCCTAACTAGATAAATAGTCAAATTTTATGAAAATATGAGTAGAGCTAAAGTAAAAATAATTAAATGGATTGCTGCAATTAAAGAGGACATAAGATCACCAAATATTACACAAAGTAAAATTCAGGATAGAGGCTGTTTCGGACACAAGGTTGACGTTTGGATGGTTGGCCGGAGAGAAAAATGTAGGAAGACTGGAACAACTTGGTCTGACGAAAGGAAAAAAGCTCATAGCGAAAGAATGAAACTAGTATGGGCGCAAAGGAAGGCTAACAACAACAAACGTCTCTAATTGTACTTCGCGTGGTCCACCAGGGCCCATACGTGAATAATAATAAATAATATTAAAAATAAATATATATTAAGGTACTATTTGTAAACAAAATGTAATATTTTTATAGATGTTCGTGTCATCCCTTTTAGCATACATTTAATTTGTTTTGTTACAAAAAAAGTAAAACTTACACGTAAATGTCGGTGAAAGCCAAAGTTGAATTACTAGCACTAATTTTTAGCACTATAGCACGTTTTAAACGATTCACTTCACATTAAGAAACATATTATTTTTTTTATTAAATTATGGTGAATGTTCAAAATGTCCACCATTTGAATCTATGCAAGCCTGGCATCGTTTTAACCATTTTTTCCGAACACGTTGAAAAATAAAAAACGGCCTTTCTGGGTATCATTGCCCGTAAGTATGCCTAGCCCATTCGGAATTTTGGAGAGCTTTTCCGTAAATTAGAAGTATATCGTTATAATTATTATCGTTATAATTAGAAGTATATTGTAACTATGTTTTGTGTTTTTAGATAGGCATTTTTTGTTGTAAATATTTTGTGTAAGTCTCAATGCCGTTTCCATTTTTTAACATCTACCCTTATTGGCCGCTTTTTCCAACCCATTTTCCATGATTATTTCACCCAAATATTTGAATTGAGAGACTCGTCTGATGTTACCATATTTTGTTTTTAGAAATGGTGTTCTTAGTCTGTTGCAGGTCATGTATTGCCTTTTCAAAGGAAATTTGGAGTCCTCCCTTTTCTGCTGTTTCTTTTAGGATTTCAATCTGTTTCTGTGCCGTTAATACATCTTGAGCCAAAATTGCTAGATCATCAGCAAACGCCAGACAATCAATTCTGATGTTTGTTCTCCCCAGTTTAATGGGCTGGTCAATATTCAGGGCCGACTTTTTTCACGCCACTCCTGTATTACTTTTTCTAGGACACAGTTAAATAGGAGTGGCGACAGTCCATCCCCTTGTCTCACTCCAGTTTTAATTTTGAAGGGATCTGAGTTGTCACCCATGAATTTAACTTTTGACCTTGTGTTAGTTAACGTTGCTTTAATAATTGCCATCGTTTTCAGATCTAGTCCTTGTTCTTTTAAGATTCGGAATAAAGATTTGCGGTCAATAGAATCATATGCTTTTTTGAAATCCACAAATGTACAGACGAGATTTTTATTGTACAGTTTTTGATGTCTTAGGATCAACTTTAGATTCAAGATCTGTTCAGGGCAGGATCTGCCCGGTCGAAAACCTGCTTGATATTCATCAATTTTAAGTTCTAACTGTCCCTGTGCTCTGTCTAGTAGGCATTGAGATAGAATCTTGTAACAAACTGGGAGAAGAGATATCCCTCTATAGTTGTTTACATCCGTTCCATCTTCTCTCTTGTGTAGAGGATGGATTAGAGCATCTTTCCAATCTTCCGGAATCCGTTCGGTTCGCCAAACTTCTTGTAGAATTTTGGTTATTTCCTTGATTGTACAGGACCAGCGGATTTCAAAAATTCAGCAGTGATTCCATCTTCACCAGAAGCTTTGTTATTTTTAAGCCGCTTGATTATTTCATCTTCATTCGGTGGTAATGACTCTGGGTTTGTTTGTTTAGGGTTTGGTGTTGGTAATTTGTTTAAAGGCTCAGGACAGTATAATATTTGTTCAAAATATTTCGCAAGTTCTTTTCAATTGTCTTGGTTATTTAGAGTTAATTGTCCGTTTTTCTTTTGGAAGCAAAGACTTTGGGGTTGATAGCCTGTTAATTTAGTTTTAAATGTTTTGTAAAAGTTTCGGGTGTTATTTTTTTCGAATTCTTTTTCTATTTCATTAAGTTGACTGTTTTCATATTTTCTTTTAGTTTGTCTAATTAGATTCGATGTTTCTTTTCTTACTTCCAAAAAGATCTTATAGTTTATTGCTGTGTTTTGACTGTTCCAATCTTTGAATGCTTTACTTCGGCCTAATACTGCTTGCTCGCAAACTTCATTCCACCACGGATGTTTTCTACGTTTTTGTAAAGGGATCAACTTTAAGGCTGTTTTAATAATTTTTGGTTTCAATTCTTGCCAGTTCTGTGCTGGTTGTTTATCAAGCTCTTCTGTTAGATCTGGTTTTATTTTCGTTGGGTTTTTCTTCTGTTTAAAAGAATTTGAATAATTTTGTATGTCGGTTCAACATACTAAGAACAACAACTAAGAACTGAAGATTGTTGGACCTCGACAATGCCTCAAAATTAGTCCTTATTTCGCGACAATGAAAATTATTCATTTCCAATAAGTTTTCTTCATTGTCTATTGGATTGGCATAGACTAAAGTTTTTAAATAATCCCACAAAAAAAATAATGGATTTAGGTCAGCTGATTGAGGAAAACAGGTGATTCCTGTTTAGGTGTACTTGTACGTGTACCAGGCTAAAATGTGGTGGGGTCCCATCATCCATGAACCACATATCACGTCGTATTGCCAGAGGTAAATCTTCTAACAGTTCTGACAAATTGTTTTGAAGCAATTCCAAATAACGTTTTCCAGTTAACTTAATTGGCAATACAAATGATCCAATGAAATGTTGCCCGATGATTTCGGCCCACACGGTGATGGATTGAAACTGATGCTGATGATGCGTTACAATAGAAGCATGGAGATTTTTCTCTGCCCACAAAGGCAAATTATGGGAGTTTATGATGTCGTTTTTAGAAAATCCCGCTAGTAGATCCGTAAATATATCCCGCTAGTATATCCGTAGAAAATCCCGCTAGTAGATCCGTATTCCGTATATATATATATATATATATATATATATATATATATATATATATATATATATATATATATATATATATATATATATATATATATATATATATATATTAAATTAAACATTAGACTTTTACGGAGAACTACTTGAGGTAATGATTTAAAATTTTGGATACTTATGTAAATATATATGAGCTCTTTATTTAATATATTTTCTGCACTGCAGTGATGCCAGATATACCCGCAGCTGATTCCAACTTTGTATTTTTGAATGGAATATCGTATATGTTATTGCATTTCTAAATTCTGTGAACCATTTTGAATCTTTTTTATGTAACATATACTATACCCATCTTGACTATTTTCGGAAATAAAAAATATTTTTTTAGAAATATGGCAACAAATATGTCTGAATAAAAAAATATTTTTTTTGCAACCAGCGTAGCTAGATAACTAAATTTTTTAATATGGTTTCTTAATAGATTGCCCTATGACAGTATGATATGAGAATTAATTTATCGCATACAGGGCGTCTGCAAAATAGTGACTTTTTGATAGAACTAAAAAACTCATGTTATGTAGGAATTTTAAACGGAACACCCTATATTTTATAGTTGAGCTCAAAAGAGCAAAAAATTTTCTATCTAAAAGTTTTAGGTGATGATATACCCATTTTTAACGGTTTTTGACTTATAAACAAAAAACCAAAATAATGCAATTAAAGCAAAGATAACGGTTTATTTTATTTTAGTAAAAATTAAAATTAGAAACACAATAGTATCTAAAAAACAATTTTTATAGCAAATGTTTGAAACGCTGACCCAAAACCCCTTCCGCGGCGGCTCTTTTTATCTCAGTAGGATTTAAGGTTGCGAATGCTTGATTAACTCATCTCTAGTGTTTACTGGCATTTTGTAAATATTGTCTATTAGAGTACCCCAAAGATAGAAATCAAGGCGAGTTAAACCGTGTGATCTAGGCGTTCAATTCCACGGACCCAAACGTTTAAACCACCCGTCTTGGAATAGGGTTGCCTGCTTACTTCTTTTATACAGCGTGCCGGAGAATCATCAAGCTGGTACCAGCTGCTTTGATACACTGCCAGTGGAAGGCTTTCTGTCAAATCCTCTACTACTGTTGTTACTACTTCTAGATACTTCGTGAAATCAATTTTTCGATGAAACTATCAATTTTATCGAAAAATGTATAAATTTTTCGAAACTCCGTAAGGATCGAGTTATCTAAATTGAAATGTGAATTTTTCTAAATAATCGGATTTTTATTGTTTATAATTGATTATAAAATTAAAATTATTCAATTTTTCAGCTGAAAATGACTTACTTATTATATCTAATTCATTGTTTAAAAAACGTGTACTTATTTAAGTTAAAAATACTGAACGAAGAACGAAGAGCGAAACACAAAAAACAAAAAAAAATTATTGCGATGCGGCACCTCTTAATATAAATATTAAGAGCTCTAACTTTCACCGTATTTTTTTTCGTCATTTCTATCAATACTTTCGATACCTTAAAAAAAAAAAAGTCCATTTTTTTAAACAGTCTAATACATCATCATCATCATCATCATCATCAGCCCGCATCGATCCACTGCAGGATGAAGGCCTCTTCAGCATGCTTCCAACCTTCACGGTCCTGGGCTTTCCTCTGCCACTCGGGTCCAATATACTTAACGATCTCATCAGTCCATCGTGCTTTCGGTCTTCTTCGCGGACGTTTGCGATCAAGCGGTATCCACTCCAGGATTGCCTTGGTCCATCTGTCGTCCCATCGCCTCGCTATATGGCCTGCCCATCTCCATTTCAACTGTTTTACTCTTCCAATGATGTCACAGACTTTTGTTTGTTCCCTGATCCATGCGCAGGACTTTCTGTCTCGTCTTGTAATGCCAAGCATACATCTTTCCATTCCCCTCTGTGCCACCCGTCTTTGAATTGATTGCGATGTGAGTGTCCAGGTTTCACTTCCCTATGTCATAACGGGTAGAACGCACTGATCGAATACTTTTCTTTTCAGGCAAAGTGGGAGTCTGCTCTTAAACACTATGTTGAGCCTACCAAATGCCTGCCAGCCACGTTTAGCTCGCCGTTCCACCTCCCGGGCGGTATTCCCCTCCATGGAAATCCTCTGCCCAAGATATACAAAGCTGTCCACAATCTCTAAATCCCTTCCTAAAACTGAAATTCTTCTATCCTGAGCGAAGTTATTGAACATAACCTGACTCTTTTTCAGGTTTATTTTCAAGCCAAATGGTTCGCCAGCCCTTTGCAGTTCTTGTATGCGTCTTTGCAGCTCCTCTGGGTCTTGTGAAATGAGAATAATATCATCTGCAAATCTAAGATGGTTTAAGTTTGCACCATTGATCTTTACCCCATCCTGTTCCCAATCCAGTTTACGGAATACTTCTTCAAGGCCAGCCGAGAAAAGAATAGGCGATATTGCGTCACCCTGCCGTACACCTCGTTCTATATTAATTCCCACATCAAGATCATCAAGGTGAATTGTGGCTGTAGCTCCATTATATATCGATTCTAATAAGTTTACATAGGCTCTCTCTACACCTTGGCTAAGCAGTGCATCCATTATCGCATGCTTTGAGATGGAATCAAATGCTTTTTCGTAGTCGATAAAAGCCAAGCACAGTGGCATGGTGTATTCGTTGTGCCTTTCTATGACCTGCTGTACAACCTGGATGTGATCCATTGTACTGAATCCACTTCTGAATCCTGCTTGTTCTCTTGGTTGTGCGTCATTCAGTTTTTTTAATATTCTTTTAGAAATTATCTTAGTGAAAACTTTGTACATCACTGATAGGAGGCTTATTGGACGGTAGTTCTTTAAATCTTCCTGTGCTCCTTTTTTATGTAAAAGGATCACTTCTGCATTTTTCCATAAGTCAGGTACTTTTTGTTCTTTGAGGCATTTTGAGTATAATTTTGCCAGTGTTTTATGTAACGTCCGACCACCAGCTTTTAGCATTTCGACAGTTACACTATCCTTTCCTGGAGCCTTGCCGTTCTTCATCAATTCTATAGCATTTGTTACTTCCTCCACTAGGATATCTGGTATTATATATTGTTCTTCCGTGGGTATTGCTGTCCCTGACTGGCTCTGATCTTCATATAACTGGGAATAAAACCTTCTGACAATCTCTAACATTTGGGTACGCGTCCTGCACACTGTGCCATCCTCACGCTTTAAAGCATATATTTGCGTTCTTTTGTTTCTCAGCTTCTGTTTAGCTTTGTTAATTCCTTTGTTTTCTTCCAGGGTTTTTTGCACTAGCTGCATATTGAATCGGCGCGTGTCCTCTCTGATACGTTTTCTTATAGTTTTGCAGAGCTCAGTGTACTCGACCCTGCCAAAAGGACTACCTGCATTTCTCATTGCTCGCCGTTTCTTCATTAAATCAATGGTCTCACTGGAGATTTTTGTTTGTTTGAGACATTTTTCCTCTGGTGCTATTGAAGCAGCCGTTTGAAGTACATTGTTGGCGATTTCTTCATATTGAACTGATATTTCCACCTCCTCTGGATCTTGTAACGCAGCAAACCGGTTTGACAAAGCAATCTGAAAATCGCTTCTTCTCTCCAGCAGTTTTCCAGAATCCACCTTGCCCTTCTTTGATCTTACCATTTTTTCGCGCTCTTTTCGACAGTCAATCCGAACCCTTGCTCGTACAATTCGGTGGTCACTTCCAACATTAAAATTGTTAAGGACAGTACAATTGGTAAATATTGTTTTATCGTTGGTCATGATGTAGTCAATTTCGCTTGTGAGCCCAGATGGACTTTTCCATGTCGATTTTCTGCTGATATTTTTCTTATAGAATGAATTCATAATATATAGTTCTTGTCCTTCAGCAAAATCAACTAATCTGTCACCTCTATTGTCTCGCTCACCAGTTCCATATGGGCCAGTTGCATTTTCGTCTGTTCTTGTTGTTCCAATTCTGGCATTAAAATCACCTATCAGGATTTTGTACCTATATTTCTCCTTGTATAAAAGCTGGACCACATCATCATAAAATTCCTCAATTTCCTCATCTTTATGGCTTATAGTTGGTGCATAAGCTTGGACGATTTGAAGCCTAAACTTTTTATTCAGCTGAATGACGCATTGGGCTAATCGGTCGGATGTACTTTCAAATTTTACCACACTGTCCTTCAGCTTTCGATTGATGAGGAATCCTATTCCGCCACATCGGCCATTTTCCGTACCTCGAGTGTAGAGTACGTGTCCAGTTGGTTCCAGTTTGATTAACTCTTCACCCTTCCTTCGTGTTTCACAGAGCCCAATAATATCCCAATGTATGTTGTCAAGTTCGATTAACAGTTCTTGCAATCGGGCCTCTGTTTTCATAGTCCGTATATTTAACGTTGCAATGTCAAAAGTCCAATGGCAGCCTGATCTAACCCGGTGATTCTTAGCACCCTCTGCCTTGGGGCAGGTCTTCCCGCTGCCGTAGGTAGTTGCCCCTTGGCCTCCGGGGAATGAGGGCCGTGTTTCAGGTTGTACTGTCATATTTCAACATACTGAAATACCATGTTGAAGGTATGGACCGTACTCTGCCACGCTGGTCCAATGCGGGTTGGCAGATTTTGGATCATGTTAGTCTGAGGCCTCCGCTTTGACCTGTCCGCCAGGGGTGACCCTCCCAGGAGCATAGACTCCAGACGGCATAACTCAAAGCTTCATTGCCCTACTCAAACCCCTTTACCACGTCAAGGTCTGATCCACAAAGGGGTCTAATATATATATATATATATATATATATATATATATATATATATATATATATATATATATATATATATATATATGTATATATATATATATATATATATATATATATATATATATATATATATATATATATATATAAATGTATATGTATATAGATATAAATGTATATAGATTGTATATAGATATATATATATAGATATGTATATAGATAGAAATGTGTACAGAAGAAATTTACAATAAAAATAGCTATTGATTGAAAAATGTTTTTTTGTCTCTCAAAGTGACAAGATGTAACAAAATTAGATTTGTTAAACAAAGGAAATTACTAACAGGCTGTAAAGGAAATTTAAGAGGGGTAGTTATACTATCATTATATCGTCTGAAAGCCACATTTTTTCTGAAAGCCACGGTTTAATTTATTCTTAGGAAGAGTAACTGGTTCGTATTTTTTTCGTAAATCATCTTATCAAACGATTATATTTAATGGATCTTAATGTGTGGCATTTTGTTAAGCAGTACAAGGGGAATAAAAACCATAATTGCGAACTCTGAATAATCAACTTTTGAATAAAATTAAAAAAGTAAACATTGTGTAGTATTAAAAATTGAACCAGCGATAATTTATAAGATGAGTATGCCTTATTATGCTTCTTTAAAGATAATATAAGTTTTTTAATATATTTTTTTTGTTACAGCGTACAAAAAGGTTATTAGAGGAATATCAGGAAGGTTTAAATCTGGCGAGCTTACAGCTATTATGGGACCATCCGGAGCAGGCAAAACATCACTTTTAAATATTTTAACGGGATATCAGTAAGTTGAACATAAGTTACAAAAATGTTTTTAAATTCTATTTATGTTTATTGTCAATAATTGCATAATAATTTATGTTTTCTCTTATAAAGTGAATCCTATACAGTACAGTACAGTATAGTAGTCCCTTATACTTCATGTAGTAATTATTAAACCTGATGTCAAGTTAGACAAGATAGTTCAATTCATTTTGTTTTACATTTTGTTTTGTCGGTACGGGACAGTGTAAATATCTGATGATGATTTTTCCATTGAATTTGGACTCAAGTTTAGATTTAAAAGTGTAAAGATCCTTTTTAATAACACAGGTCAAAAAATTTAAACTTTTTTCCGGCAATATGGATGAAAATAGAATTGAATACATGAAGTATTTTGTAGTCCTAAATGATAAGTTAATTACTGTAACACGTACAGTTTTTTCGTTATTTAATATAAACGTGTAAGACGTGTTAAATTTATGCAAAGACTTTGCTGCGGACTATGTGAATAAAAAATATATTACATGAGATGTTTTCCTCATCTCTTTTAATGAACCATCTCTTTTTAAACACTAGCAGTAGTCGCCCAACATAGATGGGTTCCAGCGTCCCTGATATCTTGTTTCCATCGTCCTGATGTCCTAGTGAACCTTGTCTCCTTATTGGTCGCTTACTGCGACTGTTCGGAAAAAATCCAAATGGGAGTGTAAAAAAGCATTTTTAAGGACATGCTACACCTTAGTATTTCATAGGATTTCAAGAGTTTACCTATGAGGTTTTTATAGTTTTCATCTTTCTTGTTACCCAAAATTCCTTTTAATACACTTATAAAACACTTTCAAGCTGCCAATTCCTTTTCATTTAATTATTCTTGAAAACGGAAATCACCTAGAAGATTCCTTATTTGTGGTCCTATAAATATGCCTTCCATTAGTTTTGCATCACTTAATTGAGGAAATATTTCCTTTAGGTACTTGAAACCATTACCTTTTTAGTCCATGGCTTTGACAAAGTTTTTCATTAGTCTTAATTTTATATGAAGAGGCGGAAGAAGCACCCTTTTTGGGTTAACAAGGGGGGCATATTTTATGTTAAGTACCAGATTTAAAAGAAGTTCTATAAAACCAATTTTTCTTACTGTAATGTACTTTTGTTGCCCTACTGTCCTATAGACACAAAAGAACAGCAATATTTTGTAAACCCCCTTGAAGTCCTAGCAATCATACTTATCACTTTTAAATCTCCACAAATATCCCATTGATACACTGTTCATATTTAACGCGATTTAGTATAGTTGCTAAGTTGTTAGGTTTATTTCATTATTTCTGAATGGGCTAAAAGGATAGATGGGTTATTATTTCCATTATGAAGCGATACTACTTTTAGGCTGCATTTCGATGAATCTATACAAATACGCAATTCGGAAGGTATATGTTCCATATTAAGCTCATTCATTAAATCATCAATATCACAACAGACACATAGAGATCCTTCCGCTTTATAAAAACTTGAAAATGTTACATTCCGTTTTCGGTAAAGTAAAACATTGTCATTTTTATCTAAAATGTTCCACTATTGAACTGTGGAACCAAAAAGTTCCGATTTTTGTTTTGACAATCCCAGGTCACGTAGCAAATCATTTAATTCATTGTGAGTTAATAACTGATGTTCACTGATAGTTGTTAAAAATGTTGGATCACAACTGATGTTCTCAGGAAGTTGTGGATCAGATCCTGATGAAGAATTAGAATCACTGGGAAACATGTTGTCAAGGTTTAAAGGCGTAATCGGTACTGGAAGTTTCTGACTATAAGGAACTGTCTTAAATGCAGAAGACAAATTAGGATATTGAATTTTGTCTCTTTGCTTTTCTCAAAATCCCTTCTATTTTAGTGATACAAAAGTACCAATCACTTACATGGTCAATAGGTTCTCTCCACACTATAGGAACAACAAACGACATATGGTTTTTCTTCCGATACATTCACTGCACTAAATTTGCGTGACAACATACACAGCAAACATGACGAGCCCAATTTTTATCTTGATGATAAAATATCCCTTCCCATGATATAAAGGAGAAGCAGGTACTTGAAAATGGAACGTGCTAAGCCAATTCTGTGAAAAGGAGTTTTAATAACTACCTACATAAATCAATATTACAAAAATCATCTCGACCTGTATAATCTTTGCAAACTAACTAAGCAACTAAACTAAATGCATATGCATTTGTTGGAGTGGTTTTGAAGTGTACTGTTAACTTCTTTTTCATATTTTTTTTATTTTAATATAGAGAAGTTATGTTTGGAAAAAAGTTATCTATGCAACAGTACATCATTCAAATATCCGCCTCGGGTTTTCTTACAGATCCCGACCTTAAAATCCTGTTTGATCTTTTTTCATTAATGTCGCTGCTCCTTTTTGGCTATAATAGTTAGGTATTAGCTTTGAGCTCATGAATAGTATTACCTTTGAGTTTAATTGAATTATTGGTATTGAACATTGAAAGCATTAAACACTGAAGCATTGATCATTGAACATTAAAATCGGCATATACTTTCGCCTAAACCTAAATCGGAAGAAAAAGTATAACGGTGTAAACTGCATCATTTTGTTGACCATTCTGTGTCTCTTTACCCTTAAGTTATTATTACGTTATACTACTTGGAAATTTGATGCCCAAAAAGACCGATTAATTTCCTACTTACATTCTCTTAAATAAATACCCGAAATTGTAAAATTAAACATAAAATATTGGCTTAATCAACCTTATTTTATTTTGTCGCCCGTATAGGATCTATTTAATGCCATACGCTTATACCAGAGAATGATATAGTCTTTAAAATATATCTTATAGGCAAAGTGCAGTATGGCGTTCGGCTCATTTTGTTTTATGGTATCAATGGAATCAAAACGTCTTCCAGGAAGTGATAATTTGAGTTTACGAAACAAACATTCGTCGAGTTTATTGTCAAAAATCCTGGCACAAGTATCGATGTGTGGGACGTAATCGTTGTGTAAAATCTAAAGTTGTTCTTCGAAAAAATCTGGACATTTCTAGCGAACGTTCCCTTTTAAACACCTCATAACGCCCAGATAATAGTATTTAATGACTATCTGCTTCTCCGATAATGCTACGATAGTGGCAATAATAGATGTGATTTTTATTTTCGAGTTGCTTTGATGACGTTGTTTTTCGGGTTCGGCCTGTTATTGTTATCTTATACTGGATCATATTATGTATTTCAAGTCAACGATCCGAAATAATAATGAATGGAAAATGTTGGGAATAAGATAGATACATTTATTATATCTTCTACAACCCCACAGGAGCCACATTAGCTGCGGTGTCTAAGGCGACAGCCTTACGATACGGCAGTTAATGTGGAGCGGGTTCGATTCCCGTTCTAGGCAAAAAAGTTTTTCCAAAAACAAAAAATTCTTGTGAATGTTTCTAGGTAAGAGTGTAAAATCTGACAAGGAATCACCCCTCAGTCACGCTAGTTCGAGGCTGGGTAAGGCCGGATGCCTTCTGAGAGGTGTTCTACGTTGGTCACTCGCCAGTCGGTAGGCTTCTCGAGATACTTTCGGTTAAGCACAAAACCAAGGGTTGATAGCCCGAGGGGGGTGCTGACCGGGGTTTTCAGTAGCTGATGACCGTGGTTCGGAACCCACGTTAAGCTGTAGGTCCAGTCACTAAATAGCCTTTTCAGTTGCTGATGCGCCTCTAACCACAAAACTTTACTTTACTTTTACAACCCCACAAATACAGTCAATGGTCCTTATTAGCGGGGGATACGTTCCGTAAATTTGCCGCGAATACAGAAACCGTGAATATGGATAGGTATTTTGTACAAAATTATAGAGGGTATGATCCAAGGTTACAAAATAAAAAGAAAAAAATATAATAAAAGCAATTTAAAGACAGATTTAAGATAATTAAGAAATTTAAGATAATAATAATTATTATCAGGCTTACGCAATGGTTTAAAAAATGTATTCCTGTTTTGTCGCTTTTAAAAAGTCTTTCAATTTAGATTAATATTCGGCAGTGGCATTAATAATTTGCCTTTTAAAAACAAGACTGTTTTCAATAGAGGGATCAATTTGAATGAAGAAATGAAGAAATCACAAAGCTCATTTATGACTTGTAAACCCTCACTCAAGCTTTTAAGTTGAATGTCACCTTTTCAGTGGTCCTTGGGACTTCCTTTTCACTGGAATGGGAATATTAAATATTTCCTCCAAGTCGGTTTCAGTCAAATCTTTATCTTGCGATTCAAGCAATTCTTGAATGTCACTTGATTCTATTTGTTCGAAATCATCTCGTCCTATGTCATTCGCAACTTGACAATCTTTTCACTTAATGTTTGATTCTTTATCATTACCAGCAGTTAGATCACGCCACAAATTTTTCAAGCATGATTTCAATGTGTGAGGCTTCAGCTCTTGCAATGATTCTTTTATGTAAATTTTGTTATGTTTGCTTTGCTATGTTAAAATTTTTCCAGCATTGCATAACATTCATATCAAGATCACATTCCATGGTGTCCAATATGATTTTAAAGGTTTGTCTAATGTAATAGAGCTTAAAAGCCTGGATTATTCTTTGGTTCATAAGTTGGAAGAAGGATGGCTTGTTAGCAGGCAAACACATCACCTTTATATTTAGATGCATAGCTTCAAGTTCACGAGGGCGACCTGGATCATTGTCCAAATCTAGAACTGACTTGAAATCCAAAGTATTTTTCAAGTTTCAACTTCAGGAACAAAACAATCCCGAAACCAGCCACATAAAATGACACTTGTAACCCACGCTTGTTTGAACGCCAAAACCCTGGTAGGTTATCCTTGTTGTGATTTTTCAAAGCACGAGGATTTAGCGATCTGTAAAGCACAAATAGCTTAATTAAACAATTTCCTAATGCATTAGAGTAGAGCGGCAGTCTGACTGTATCTTTTGCTGCCTTAAAACCAGAGGCGGCCTTTTCACTTTTAGATATAAACGTTTTGTTTGACGTTCTTTTCCAAAACGGGACAGGTTCGTTATTAAACACTTCAATTACATTAACCGCTTCATCAATTAACTTTGAAAATTCTTCTGGATATGTTGCTGCTGCTGAAGTGTCTGCAGATGCAGCTTCTTCAACAATTTTGATGTTATACAGTGACTGTCGCACCTTGAAGTTATTGGACTAACCTTCTGATACTTAAAATTCTCCACCCGTATGTGCAGCACCAGGTTCTCTAAAATGCGCGTAAAGACGCTTAGCTTTCTCAAGGATTATAGCACCCCTTAGAGGCACTCTCTTCTGGCTACGGTCTTCAATCCATAATATTAATGTTGCTTCCATTTTTTCAATTACTGGATCACAAACAATTTTTGCTGATAGTGAGGTAGAAGCTGTAGAATTCCTTATTTTGCCTTCTCAGTTCTTGATGGATTATACAGTTGATTCATTGACATTAAAAAAGATAGATATTATAAATCGCGAACAACGCAGCAGAAACCGCGCATTCACTTGAAATTACGACGAATGACAAGCTAAAGCAATAAAACAAAAAAACGATCGCGCGAAGGCTATTTTTATCAAAAGCCACAGCGTCACGTGGAACCCGGCGGCGACTTACTTGTTAGAGAAGTTTCACAATAAGACTAAATACTTTGTGTGTATCATTATTTTTTTATATTTTTTTCTTTTGTTGGGTTTTTGGCCACGATCTAAAACTCAAAAAATATCAAAAATATCTGTTCTTATGTAAATAAAGAATCACTGGATAAAAAACAAAAAATCAAACTAGAGATTTTTGATATTTTTTGAGTTTTAGATCGTGGCGAAAAACCCAAAAAAAGAAAAAAAATTATGAACACGCCACAATCATTCAGACATTATGTGTAATTAGTTTTGGATCCGCGAATAAAGAAATTTTCAACCGCTAATGCAATAAGTGGTCACAATTTCTTAATTCACGAATACACAAAACGCGAATAACGGAACCGTGAATAAGGAGCTTTGACTGAATGTAAAAAATTATAATTGAGCATATTAAAATAACAGAAAGAAAAAATCAAAAATGAGTAAACTCGAAGATATACACTAAATTTGAAGATATTTAACACTAAACACAAAATCACCTTTTTGAAACTTTCTCGACGAATCTTTCGCTAGCCGTGTTAGCAACATCAGAAGATTATCCAATCCAATTTTAAAACTAAAATAAGTTCTATTTACCAGAACTTACTAAACTTCTAGAGATTAAAACTAAACACCAAATCACTTTTTTTGAAATGCTCCGATACACGTTTCGCTAACCATGTTAGCATCATCAAGAGAAGATTTAATCTAGATTAAACATGGTTAACATGATTAGCGAAACGTGCGTCGAGCAGTTAAAAAAAATGAATTGATCTGCTCAGAACTTCTTGTAATTGATTATATGCTTTATAGACTCCTTTAATCTTTTTTTTTAAATCTTGTCCAACCCTAGTATTAGATGGACCTCAAACCGTATTACCACCAATTTATTTTTGTTCTATTCCTGTTAAAAAGATGAGGATTTTTTCAATAACTATCTAAACTTTTGTTTTTTAATTAATCTATATATCTATATACAATATTCGTATTATTATCATTCACTTCGGACACCTCCCTAATTAATTATAATTCTTTGTTATAATTGTTTTTGTTTAAATAAAAATGTATTAATCTATCTACCATAAAATTTAAACTAGCCATCTTATTGTGGAAAGTGTGGAATTTAGTTAGAAATGTATTTCGGTGTGATGGTATTTATTCTAAAAATATCAAAATCTAATGTATTTTTATTGTTCCTACTCACTAAAGCATCCAAATGATAATCTATCATTGTACTGGAGTTCATATATGAATGGTTTGTAGTTCCAGATTTACCCTTTATTATTGTTTCCGAGAGTACCTATTTTGCATTGAAATACCTGGCAGAGTTACTTGAATTAAACGATTTCAATAACAAGACTGTTTCAGAGTACATCTCGCTAATAAGATTATGTTGAAATACAATAGTGTCACCATTCTTAACCAACTTATTCATGAGTAAATTTGAAACCGAGACGAAGAATGATTTCCGAGGGTATGGTTAAGATATATGGATGATGTTTTCGCAATTTTTGCTTCAAAACATGAAAACTTACGAAGATTTTGTTAGGAATTTAAAGGGTAAATCTGAAACCATAAATCATTCACGTATGAACTTGAGAACAATTATATATTACCATTTGGATGTTTTAGCGAGCAGGAACAATAAAAATAGATTAGATCTTGATATATTAAAAAAAATATGTATCACTACTTCGAGATACATTCCTAAAGACTCGAATTAGCTTTTATAATAAGATAGTTAATTTCAATTTTATGATAGATAATTGTTTTTATGGAAAATTAATTTTCCTTTATATAAAAACAATTATAACAAATAATTAAAATGTATTAGAGAAGTGTCCGAAGTGAATAGTAGTAATAGGAATATATAGATATTATAGAGTAGGTAGATTAACGAGAACAAGAAAGAGAACAAAAATAAATTGATGGTAGTATCGTTTGATGCCCAATTAACATGAGGGTTAGATAAGATTTTTTTAAAAGTGGACATTAAGGTAGTAACAATAAAATAAATTAAGAGAAGTCTTATCCTTGGATAATCCAAACGATAAAATAAACCTACATGAATAATCGGAGAATTCCACATTAACCAGATAAAAGAACACATTGCCCACGTTAGATAATAATAGAACTTTGGATGTGTATGAAAGCATTCAGATAAAAAAATGTAAGAAAACCACGAATCGGAATAAAGGACCTATTCCATTCAGTCCATATTTTCAATTATTAATGTGATACTTATTTAACTTCACGGTTTATGGCTTTATTATGTAGGATTATAGTACAAATAGAACTTAGTTTAGTTTTAAAATTAGATTGAATCATATCCTGATGATGCTAACATGGTTAACGAAACGCGTGTCGTGAAGTTTAAAAAAAGTATTTTGATATTTAGTGATAAATCGCTTCGAGCATAGTACTTCACACCGAAGGTTCCAATAGAAGATTTGATCAACAATTAGTAATTAGAAAATATCCCATTGGTCTTTAGGAAAGTCATCTATATTTAATTTAATTTCATGTGCGTGAAAAATAGCTACGTTTTTAAATTTATTTTGCCATTTACTGGATCATTTCATAATTCTATTTTAAAATAAATAATTTCTATTTACAAATAGATAAATTCATGATTTAAAACAACTAGCATTTTGATCTGTCAATAAGGCAAATTTATTTGTGACATTCCATATGCACTAAAAAGGTCACAGCGAACTTTAAAACAATTTTATTTCATTTGTACGTATCACGTAATACGTCAATTATGGTAATACATTCTCGAGTAAAATTATTATACACGAAACATTTTAAATTACTCATAGTAATTTAAACTAATTAGTGCTAAACTGCAGGTGATAATTGTAATGTATTTATAATTAAATATCATTATACAATTTCCTAATAATGTTTCAACAAGGTTATTATACACTTGTCAGCAGTAAATTAGGAAATTTTCTGAATTCGATTCATAAACAATTTTCAACCCGTTGTTCAATTTTTGTTCGATATTTTTTACTTTTTATTTGAATTATCAAATTTATTACTCTTCATACTTATCTGTTTTAGTTCGTTTTTTCCAATTCTTGATATCTACTAAATATTTCATTACATTGCCATATCACATCTTTCTACAACCATTGAACCATCTTATTATTTGTGCCTTGATGTCGGTGCTGACGTTTGATTTGTTATAAATCGCCCACTTTTTTATTTGTTTTTCTACTCTAGCCATCTTTTGTATTTTTCCTCCATAAAGTGCCTAAAATATTTTTATAAAAATTTTTCTTTCCCGCCGTTTCACCATTTCTTCATCTCCTTTCTTTAACACCCAGGTCTCAACTGGCATATTACTTCTTGTCTATGTCTTTCTCGATACCTATTTTAATTTGATTAAGGTTCTCGGACCGCCAAATTGTTGCTTCCGTTCTGTTATTCTAGTTCTTTACCTGCCTCATCTACTATTACTCCCCAGATAAACAAAGTGTATCTTTGCAGCACTTTTTGAGATTTAGCAAACATTTGGTGATTAGTTTTTGTTTTGCTGTTTCTTCCTCCCTGACCCTTCTCTATCCTGTTTGGGCCATTTATTGATTTGATATTCTTCAGACTTTTATTCTGTCTTTATGTTTTCATTTTTTGATTGTCTTGTCATTGTTATCAGTTTAAATTAATGTTGCGTGTAGCACTAAGCAACTGAGAGACTGGTACATTTCAGTTTTTTCAATCCAATTGTAGATCTATTTATAATCTATAAACTAGGCATAGAGGTTTATGTTTATGCATTTGTAGCATGTAGTTTGAATTTTATGTAGAGCGAATATTAGGTTAGTTTGATTAGTTTTGGTGTTCTTAAATTCGTCTTATGTTCCCTCAAAATTCTGTAAGCATCAAAGTTGCCTGTTTCTTTTTCAAAACAACTCAATTAATGACGCAATTCAAATAGTGAAATATTATTTTACTACATTATGACTAAATTCAACAATTAGCGCTGATTTCAGAAAAAAACAAGCTTTCAATAAATATATTGCTTTTCAAGAAGTGGTCGATATTAAACCTATTATCTATTTTATAATTATAGTCATAAATATAATTTTATCAAATCGAAAATATTTTGTAATTAAGATTAATTAAACAATCAAACTGCTACCAAGCCTTGAAATATTTGATGATAGTGGAGTTGGATTATGGGCTGTAATGTTTTCCTGTCAGAGTGGAGTTCATTGCTACAAGTTGAACGCGGCTGATTTCTGAGGTTTCCTCTGCATTGAATATTTTGCTCCTTGGCCTTTTGTTCCTATATATTTCTAACCGCTTCCATTGTTTTAAGTAGTATATTTAAGCAATGGTGCAAAAACACTTCATTTAAATTATAAAAAAATAACGACGATACGAGAAAGTAATTCTTTTTCTTTTTCGTCGTATTTTTACAGAAGATTCGTTACTTGCGGAAACTCATTCCGTTCACGTACTTTTCGGACTATTTCTCGTCAGCGTTCTCGGTTTCCTTGGTTGCATATTGAGGATATTAGGTTCTTAATTTGGTCTATTCATCATTTTAGAAGTCTGCCACGTTATCTAGAAGCCTCCATCGGCCCCTGTAGTCTCACCAGTCTTTTTAGGTTATTGCCATCCTTGCGTTTGAATGGTAGATATTTCAGCGGGATATAGTGATACTGGATAAACTAAGGCGAATAGTGATACTGGTTAAACTTTACTAACTGTTTCTTTGAGTTCTGTGTTCCGAAGCCTTCCAGATCTTCTGCAAATTTTGCATTGTATTGGGCCACAAATTAAATTCAAAGAAGTAAATATCTTAACTTCAAGCACTGGGTTAAGAATACTATGTATAAGAATACATGCTGTTCTGTATAGTTATTATATTGTTGATCTAGTTAAGTAACAAAAAATAAATGACGAATTAATTGAATGAATATGAATATTTTTCTCTTTTAATATTTTTGTTGTGCCGCAGAATATATTTATGAAAAATAATAAGTAAATACACTAAAATTTTCTTCAAAGAGCATATAACATTTTATGTGAATATATTTTTAATAACTACTAAAAGATCTATTCTTTTCAATTAAAAATATCGCTATGTAGTAGGACTTTTTTTTATAAAGGCGATAATTGATCTGATTATAAAGGCGATAATTGAATGATGATAATCTGATCACAGATTTCCCCAAAGAAAAATTAGACCTTTTTAGACTTCTCTGTTAAGTTATGAATAAGATTCATTTTTAGAAAGGAACGATTTTTTAGTGTTAAAATTGCATGCCCCAGTTCGTTTTTATTGTTGAAAAAGTGCCATTTATACTTGAATTTCACATTTTCATCTACTCCATTACACATTTTCATCCACTTTTAATGTACATATACCAATCAATTCTATCAATATTAATTGAATTATGTAACAAATACATTCTTCAAGTTACACAGACTTTCTTCAAGTTATAGGGTAATAAATAAATAAATAACAAAACGGTATAATACAATAAATTATTTTGTGTATTTGGGTTACAGGGTTAAATAGAGTTTATTACAAATGAGCTATGTGGTAAGCTTTAATTTTATTCTAATATTACGGGCGGTGGGCTTATAAATAATGTCGTTTTTTGATACTTGAGACGATAATAATAATGTTCAGTTCGTGGCCCTTGGCTTCGAGTTGTTTTACTCTTCTTTTCCATCATATTGGGTCCAAAGTATCATTTTTCCAATCCCTGACGCCTACTTTCGTCAAATCTTTCATCACTTTATCCAGCATTTCTTCCTCGGTCGTACTCTCCTTCTCTTTCCGTCTTCACCTGTCATCAGTATTCTTTTAACCCATCTCTTGCCGGGCATCCTCGCTATATTTCCCAGAGACCTATCCAGCTCTCTGCGCCCTCACCACCTGAACAATGTTTGGCTATTTGTACAGTTTTTCTATTTATTTATTTGTTCTTCTTCTAAATTTGTTCTGAACTTTAATTTCTCCAAAAATTCTCCTTAATATTTTATGTTCACAGACATCCAGCTTACTTTCTTCCCTTTTCCTCATTGTCCATGGTTCACATGCATAGGAAACCGTGGGTCTTAGTATTGTTTGATACACTCTTACTTTTGCTATAATATTTCTGCGACTTTGCTTCCTTTCGCTAGTCGTTTCTCTATTTACTTCTCTTTACCCCGTTTACATGTTAGTGCTAATCCTAGATATTCCAACTTTTTCTATCGTATATTTCTTATTTTGTGCACTTTTCTGTTCTGTTATCTAGATCTGAAAATATGATTATCTGATGGTGTAGCTTCAGGAGAATATAGTGAACAAGGAAGGAGGAAGTACTTATTGGGTGATTCTGGTGCCATGTGCTCTTGCCTTGGTATGTTTCAGAACCACACATTTTCGATTAATATATCTAGTATAGCAAGCAATAATATTCAGCATTTATTTAGTTCGAGTTTATTAATTTATTTAGTTGAAGCTTATTTTAGTTAAGTTTCATTAGGTTTCAGAACCTCATGGTGGATAATTCCTGTAAAGTCCCAGCATACTGATAGTAAACCTTTTTAAGAGTGAAGACCTGGTATTGTCGTGGGCAAAGGTTGTTGTCTTTGTGATAATCATTGTTTTTTCTAATGTGGAGTGCTGTATATAATTCTGTTTTCATCGTCAGTAACACTTTGTAAAATAAACTTATATGTGTCTTAGAATGTAGGTTTTGTTATAGTAAGTTAAATTTTTATCAGTAGAGACATATCGTTTTAAAATTAAAAAAAAAACGCATAACTAATGGTTTCATCTAATGCATAGTTAATTCGAAGAGCCATTTATATAGGGTGATTTTTTTAATGCGTCTGAACTTTAAATTCAAATAAAACAACAACCAAATAATAGATCTAGATTCCTTAGAAAGTGTTTACTTAACGTGAAATAACTTTCAATGGCATTAATGTTTGAAAACAAACAAACCGCATTCTGTCAATCCAATTTCCTACCACTTTTTTAAACAACTGGAGTCATATGTCTGTAATTTGCCGAGTTATGTTGGCTTCCAATGTGTCAATAGTTGCTGTTTTATCGGCATAGACCAAAGACTTAAATTAAATAATCCACGTAGTCGAATAATAATGCCCAACTTCCTGTGAATGGCGACAAATTGATAAATTTGGATTTGTATGTATAACATATCTTATTGGCTTCTTCTATTGCTGTGGTGAGGCCGGTGCCGGTTTGGTTGGGTGGAAGATGCTCAAAGTGTATGGGTTCCTTCAGACCTTATTAAATGCAAAGCATAATTTTCTTCGAATGAAGGCCGCCTTTACCGTATTTAAAACTACTGATCCATGATTTATTTCATTGCACATTGTTATATACAATTTACTTTTCATCAGCAACTACCACCCACTTTAGAAATGGAGCCTGAGAATTTTGCGTGTGGAACCTACACATGGTATAGGCTGACTTATATTTTTTTTAGATGGTCAAAAACTATCGATTTGCTAATATTTAAGATATTTGCTATGCTAAGGACCGCGGTGAGTGGATTTTATTTTTCGTCCTCTGTTTCTGAAGGCTTCCGATCTTGGTCTTCATTCGAAGATTCGTTTTGTCCACCTATCATCAACTGTCTTCGCAACATGACCGGCCCAATTCTACTTCAACATCGCTATTCTTTCTACGACATCAATCACTTTTGTTCGTTTGGGCATTTCTGTATTTGGTATTCGATCTCTGAGAGAAACTCCGAGCATTGACCCTTTCATAACTAGTTGTATCACCCATATCTTCCTAATAGTCTGTTTTGTCATTATTGAAATCTCTGCACCATATGTGAGAACTGGAAGGACACACTAGATGAACATTTTTCTTCTCAAACAAACCGGCAACTCTAACTTTAATATATATCTCAGATTTTCGAAAGCAGTCCATGCATGTCTGGTTCTTTTGGAGATTTCACTAGTCTGATTGTCTTTGCTGATACTAATTACGTGCTCCAGATACTTAAAATATGTAGTTTACTCTGATGTTATCGATGTAGACGCCCCCGTCAAGTACCAGGTCTGTCATAATTTTTTGGTTTTTGCGAAGTTGATTTTGAGTCCCACTTTCTTGGAAATTTCGTTGAGATATTTTAACATCACCCAGACGATCGGCTATTAAGACTAAGTCGTCGGCGAATCTCAGGTAGTTGAGGTTTTCACCGTTTATTTTCACTCCTAAGCCGTACCATCGTGTATGTTGGCATATGTATTGAAGTAAAGTATTGAGAAGTTTTGATGAAATGGTGTCCCCTTGGCAACTTCTCTTTCTATATCAAATTTGTCTGTGTTGTCGTGAAGTCGGACATTTGCAGTAAATTTCTTTGATGAGTGCAGTGTAGCAGTAATCACTTCTGCAATCTGATAGAGCTGTTAATATCGTGTATTGGTCCACTGTGTCGAATGCTTTCTCGTAATCTATAAAGAGAAGCACTGGGTGTTTATTATACTCAATACTCGATTTTTTTATGAGGCTTTTCAATACTTGGAGGTGGTCATTAGTGCCATCTCGCGGCTGGTATGATTCTAGCTTGCTTGATTCTTGCTGCATAGACAATTTGCGATGATTCTGGTAAACAACTTGTATAGGTGTAATAGGATATGTAGTAATATTATGTTGGTTTCAACTAGCGCCAGAAACAGTTTCTGATAGTCAGGATTCGGCGCAGTAAATAAAAACCTTTCCAACCATCGTTACTGCGCCGAATCCTGACTGTTAGAAATTGTTTCTGACGCAACTTGGAACAAACCGCTAACATTGTATTGTTCCATTGGGATGGTGTTGTTTCCTTTGAAACACATTCATTAAAGATAATTCTCAATGCTTGTAATAGTTCGTTTCCTCCCTTTTTGATCGCTTCTGTAACTATTCCATCATATCCGGTATATTGGTTGTTCGCTCAGTTTAAAATCTGGGATGTCCTCTTATCCTTGTCTTAAAACTCTGGTAATTTGCTTATCTAAGGTTCCTTCTGTTTGTTCTTTATATAGCTCGGCATAAAATATTTCTACTATTTTTAGAATTTTTTCTCCGTTAGATTTGACATTGCCCTGTTTGTCAACCAGCTAACAAATGTTTTTCTTACCTTGAGAAAGTTTTGGTCTGATAACTTTTAGGCTCTTATTCTTCTCTATGATATCATTTATGTTCTCGGAGTTAAATTTTCTTATATTCTTTTTCACAGCTTTTGAAAATTATTTATTTAACTGTCGTAGTCGTAGATAGTTTATTCCATATTTCTTTTTTAAATCGTTTTTTTCCTTCATAAGCTCTTTGGTGTTTTGCTTTATCTTTTTGTCTTTCTTGATGGAGCAGCATATTTTTGCAGCATGTCTGATAAAATTTGTTATAGATGCATTCAGTCCATTTTATTTCTTCCAAGTTCTCTTCTTTTTTATTTTGGTAAAACTCCACGTTTTCAGGTGATAGCCACTTTCTGCACTTGGTCTTGGCTGTGAGTTTCGTTCTTTCTTTCTTTATATTTAAGGCTAGGTTAGCTCTCATCATTCGGTGATAGCTGCCAGTTGTAAATTTATTAAGTACCGAGACGTCATGGCTTATTCTTGTCATATTTGTGATCATAAAGTTAATTTCATAACTGTGTTTGCTATCGAAGCTTATCCACATCCATTTATTTTGTAAGTTTTTTTTAAATAAATAATTTATCGCGAAAAGGTTGTGTTGTTGTAGATAGTTCAACAATCTATCACCTCACTCATTGCTCTCTCCATAACAACCGAGTGAACTTTCCGCATCATCTAGATTTTTCCCGATCTTAGTATTAAAATCGCCCATCTTAAGAGTGTAATGATTTGGGCTCTATTGCAAAGGTGTATCAAGATCGTCGAAGAAGGCCCCCATATCCTAATATAATTTTTAAACTGCATCTTATGTTTAGTTTAAATATTATGTATATGATTCTTAAGTTGATGCTTTTTATCTCTTTTATATTCCAAGGTGCCTCTTGTGGACTATGAAATCCATACCCCCCTCAGATTTGCTTTCGTGACCCTTGTAATGGAATAGGTTCCCAGAATGAAGGGCAATTTGGTATTTTCCTCTTCTTCTAACCTCGCTGAGACCTATGACGTTCCATTTTTATTTTTCTCAGTTGTTCCTCCAGTTTCGTCATTCTTTCATCTAATAACAAAATTCTAGCATTGTAGAAACAGCATTGTAGTAGTAGTGTTGATTTATGTTTTGGTTTAGTGAGCAAATTTCTAAGAATAATACTAGGGTGAAATAAAAGTATTTGCATTTTTTTCCTTTGTTTAAAATAAAGGACTACACTTCATACATTTATCATATTATAGTCTTCATATATTTGATTTATGAGGAGTATATTTCAACTTTTTGCTCCGAAAGATAAACATTCGTCCTTCCGTATTGCAATGATTCCACTGAAAAATATTCAGATGATGGTTTTTAACAAAAACGTTAAAATAAAATCGTGAAATTAAGGCTATTTTAAGAAATTATTAAAAATAAAGACTTGATTAAACGATTGACACCCCTCCTGAGATTTGCGAAGTAGACGGGAAGATGCCATATCAATTGGAACAGTTCAGTTCTATTTCAAAAAGTTGCGGGAGGGAGACATGAGTCTTGAAGATAGGAGAATATCAGGTTGTCCATAGTCTCTCGATGTCTGCGGATTTTGAAACAAGCACTAGAAAACCTTCAGGGGAATTAGGAATACCCCAGACCGTTAGTCGGCCTTTGCATAGCATAGAAATGGTAAATGTTTAAACAGTGAATAACTAAGTACCTCAAATAATTGAAATTGTGAACTATAATATTAATGTACTACCATTATAATGATCTTTTTGCTAAATTCTAACAATATTAACATTGATGTCAATTGTTGAAACATAAGCTTTTTATTATTTTAATTACGATACGTAATGATTCAGGACTATTAACAGTTCTTAAATGTATCCACATAACCACACGCTACGTGATAGCTATTGCCTTGTTTTTTTTCTGATCGTATTTATTATGAACTGTTTAATATATGTACCTTCAGGCTAACATCATTCATCACATTTTAACACTCATTTAAACTTTTTTTTTATTAAACGATATAATTAAAATAATTGTTAGTACGTATATTTATTCCTTAATACATAATTTAAATAAACAATAGGTGTTTCGATTAATAATGCCGATCTTTCGCAAAATTTGAGCGTTTAATTCCATAACAGAATAAATTACCTTAATAATCAAAGTATTGGCCATCGTTAGCTATTACTTTTTTCCATCTTTCTGTCAAAGAATGGATTCCGCGCCAAAAAGGCTTTTGGTTTGTTTTGGCCGACCATTCATAAAGCCAAAATTTTCACCTCCTAAGAATGTAAGTTTTGTTTTGAAAGTCCATGCAGCATAGATCGAAATAAGTGGTAGTCTGAAGGTACTAAGTCTGGTGAATACGACGGGCGTGGTAGGACGTTCTATTTATTGTTTTCTATATATTTTGCAACATGGGGTCGAACATTTTCATATTGAAAAATGACTTTATCGTATGTTTGAGCGTATCCTGGACATTTTTCCTTCAATGCTCGGTTCAATTTTATTAATTGTTGTCGGTATCGATCGCAAATAAAATCGTTTCACCAGGTTTCAGCAGTTCGTAATACACACGTCCGCTACTATCCCACCAAATACACAGAAAATCCCTCCAACATGTATATTGCGCACTCGTTGTGATGTTGAAATGTTGAAGCTGGCCTGGGTCTACCCATGATTTTTTGCGCTTTGGATTATCAAAATGGATCTACTTTCATCACCTGTCACAACTCGATGGAAAAACCCTATTCTTTTCTGTCTGGCAAGCAACATTTCACAACTGGTATTTTGCCTTTCAATGTATCTTTCCTTCAGTTCATATAACATTCATTTTCCCAATGCGTGTAGATATTCGAAAATGGTGGATTGGGCAATTTAGCAATATATAATAATGCTTGTAAATCTGTATCTTCAAACGTTTTTGGCTGTCCTGGATGCTTCTTGCCTTTTATATCAAAATTACCACTTTTAAAGCATTTAAACGATCGTTGACAAGTTTTTTGGGTTGGAGCCTGTTCACCATAAGCATCAACCGACAATCGATAACTTTCAACAGCCGTCTTCTTCAAATGAAATAAGGTTATTAAACCTTCCCGCAAAACGTCTTTTTCTGTTACATAATTCGACGTATTCAAAGCTATGAAAAATCGTGTTTTTTACACAATGACAATTAATAACGAATTGACAACAAATGTATTAGTAACGTTATTTCTAAGCAAAATCGACATTATTAACCGAAACACCTATTTAATTTTTTTTTTAAATTAGAAGATAAAAAACTATATATTAAATTAAATTCTATTTAGATAGTTTATATTTCAACAAGTGACAACAATTCATGATTATTTTTTCTGCAGATCTAAAAGGGTCAGTCATTTTGTTCAAAATTATTGTAATATTTAATTTTATCCGATGAAAAAGTTTTCATTTTGCATTTTTAAATATTTACTGCCGAAAATTATATACTGACGTTAAAAAATTAATAGAATCAAATACATTTACTTGCAAATTTATATATACCAGGTGTCCCATTAAGGATGGATGTATGGATGGTTTTAGAAGAGCTTCTAAAACGACCGCAAGAGGACGTGACGAGCTAAACATTTTTAAAAAATATTTATTTGAGTATTTTCAAGTGTTAACCGATTAAAAAAAATCTCAGCTATAATTAGCAAACTGTCTCCTACAACTTTGTTTTATGACTTTTTGTCGTAATTTCACGAATAGTGTGGCGGGGGGGTACCTATTGAGATAAAAAGTCGTCTAATGTCCGTTTGCCTTAACCGATTTTCCTCAATTTGGATTCATTTAAAAGGCAATTGCTGGGACAATCAGATAATCTAGGAGATAAATTATTTAGTTTATTAATGAAACCGCGAGGTGGCGTTACATTCAACAATAGTTTTTCTGAAGTTTTGTTCAGTTTTTTCAAATGGAATGGTACAGCTTTTACTACATGGCAAGAAAGGTAATTTAAAGAGGAATCGTCCAGTGAAAACCCGAAATCGATATTTCTGACATGTCAAGAGATATTTCGATTTTTCTGAAAAAAATCAGTTAGTTTTAATTTTTACCGTAATATTAAGTTAAAAATTGGTATTAATATTTAGGTCGCAATCGCAACCGCAACAATTTTATTTAAAAAATGAAATTATCTATTCAGTATCAATCATCATAAATGTTCTCATCCTGACCCTGATAATATTTTTTAATTTAATTACATAAGCGGAAAAAATGCCTTTCCCCAATTGTTGCATTTTCTCTTTTGTGATGTTTAAATACTACTTGACAGAATATTGAAATCAGTCATTAATAAATATACCTACTCTTTCTTTTAAACTAAATGAATGGATGAAAGAAATTATGCGTTTTCGGGTTTCCAAATAAACGCATGTAATACTTAGTACATTACACAAAGAGTGTAAGAAGGGAACCATGGAAACAAACAAAAACAGTCAAATTAACTTGTCAGTTTTGAAATGCATTACATTTTCAACATTGCATTTATTGAGTATTAATAATTATTATAATAATATCTAACAATGCCTTTTACGAATAACGAGGCCTTTAAACACGCTCCAAATTAATATGGCACGAAGAATTTGGACCAGTCCTAAGCCTGGGTAAAGTGTGAAGGAAGGCAAACATTAGGTTGATATTCTTTTAACTTAATGCAGGTAGTAGTGAAATAATAACTGATTTTTTCAGAAAAATCGAAATCTCTTTTGACATGTCAGAGATATCGATTTCGGGTTTTCACTGGATGATTCCTCTTTAAATTACCTTTCTTGCCATGTAGTAAAAGCTGTACCATTCCATTTGAAAAAACTGAACAAAACTTAAAAAAACTATTGTTGAATGTAACGCCACCTCTCGGTTTCATTTATAACCTAAATAATCTAAATAATCTCCCAGATTTTCTGATTGTCCCAGCAATTGCCTTTTAAATGAATCCAAATTGAGGAAAATCGGTTTAGGCAAACGGGCATTAGACGACTTTTTATCTAAATAGGTAAAACTCCCCCCACTTCTTTATTCGCGAAGTTACGACAACATGCCATAAAACAAAGTTGTAGGAGACAGTTTGCTAATTATGACGTAGAATTTTTCTTACTCGGTTAACACTTGAAAATACTCAAATAAATAATTTTTAAAAATGTTTAGCTCGTCAGGTCCTCTTGCGGTCGTTTTAGAAGCTCTTCTAAAACCATCCATCCATCCATCCTTAATGGGACACCTGGTATATATAAATTTGCAAGTAAATGTATTTGATTCTATTAATTTTTTAACGTCAGTATATAATTTTCGGCAGTAAATATTTAAAAATGCAAAATGAAAACTTTTTCATCGGATAAAATTAAATATTACAATAATTTTGAACAAAATGACTGACCCTTTTAGATCTGCAGAAAAAATAATCATGAATTGTTGTCACTTGTTGAAATATAAACTATCTAAATAGAATATAATTTAATATATAGTTTTTTATCTTCTAATTTAAAAAAAAAATGAAATAGATGTTTCGGTTAATAATGTCGATTTTGCTTAGAAATAACGTTACGAATACATTTGTTGTCAATTCGTTCGATATACATATATATATATATATATATATATATATATATATATATATATATATATATATATATATATATATATATATATATATAAATATATGTATATATATATATATATATATATATATATATATATATATATAAATATATGTATATATATATATATATATATATATATATATATATATATATATATATATATATATATTATATATATATATATATATATAAATATATGTATATATATATATATATATATATATATATATATATATATATATATATATATATATATATATATACATATATATATATATATATATATATATATATATATATATATATATATATATATATAATACATATATATATATATATATATATATTTATATATATATATATATTTATATATATATATATTTATATATATATTTATATTTATATATATATATATATATATATATATATATATATATATATATATATATATATATATATATATATATATATATATATATATATATATAATTTTTTAAGAAAGCATGAAATAGACTTCAGAGAAAAAATGTATTAACATAAAAATAATCAGTGTAACATGTCATTTCATGAGTGAAAAATAATGCCATTCAAGAGATAGCCTTTTCCACAAACAAATCTGTGTAGTTGTTCTCGAAATTTTGCATTTTTATCAAACGTTTCTTCATCTATTTCTTCAATTGGATCACATTTTTCTTTTTCCTTAGAGCCTATTTGTCCGATATTGAAGAAATGGTCGATCTTTCATCGAACTGCCTCCCATTGTGGCTTATCCATCTCCCTGTGATCTTTCATATATGTTCGTTTGGTTTTCAGTGTCGTCATGATTTTCCTAGCATAACTATTTCCGTGGAACCTTGAGCTTTTGCTAGATTATCTGTGCTTCTTTTTGTAAATTTCAAAATTTGTGTCGTACGCGCTATTATATGGATCACGCAGCTATCGAAAGTCCTTCTTTTTGTTAGTATTATTTGATCAAGTATTGTTTGATGTTCAATATTTCTCAAAACTTCATAAAAGCTTTCCGAACACCTGTTTGGTATATACAATTTCGTTCACGCATCCTAATTTTTGAGTTTCTTATTTTCTATGTCTTGTTTCTGTGTTTTCTATGTTCCTTTATGTCTTACTTTCCGTATTTCGTTTCTATTTTCGTGTTTTTTATGTTTGTTTCCAGATCCACTTTTTATTTCATATAAATTGTGTTTACCATATATCTGCGGTTTTCAATATTTTTTGATATACCTATATCCTACACATGTCTCAGATGATTATAATATTCTACGTTAAATTTTGTACAGTATACAAGTCAGCAATCCAGTATAAACTAATTACTCCCTCCTACATTACATAGTAGTCATGAAAATAAAGGATTCGTGTACCTTTTTTAGAAAACATTATCAAAACCACATGTAAATTATCATAAAGGGTGTTACAACAAGACCGCCATATGTAAATTTTAACTAAAACATGGTTTTCGGTAGCAAATTATTGAAATATTTATTGATTTATAATATATACATTTGGAAATTATGTATGGAACAACACATCCAGTAAATGGCTGCCTCGTCTTTGGTGTCACATGCGTACTCATCTGGCAATATTTTGGTTTTGGTTTGGTTAATAACGGTTTTGCAAATTGTGGCGGTATTTCGTTGATACATCATTCAATTTCAGCATTCAGTACTTGGATGGTCGTGAGCTTGTTGGCGTAAACCTGAGGGTTCAGAAAACCCCACAAAAAAGTCCGTAGGTGTTAAATCGGAAGATCGTGGCGACCATTTGTGGTTACAAAAAAGCGAGATGACATGATTAGAAAAAGAATCGTGCAAGACCGTCAATGTTCCCCTTCAAGAGCAATATCCTCCAATTGAGAAAGAAAGAACTGAGTTATCATGTTACGATAACGTTCGCCATTTACCGTTAATGCATTACTTGCCTCGTTAAAAAAATGGTCCAATTATTCCTACAAACCACAATGCACACCAAACAGTGATACGTTGGGGATGCATTTGTTTTTCATAAATCATTAGTGGGTTTTCTGAGCCGTAAGTGCGGCAATTGCGCCAATTAACGAAGACATCGAGGTCAAAATGGGCCTCGCCGCTGAAGATGATTTTGTCCACAAAATCGGCACTTACTTCTTGTTGTCCAATAATCCAATTGACTAACTCTCTTCGCTGTGCATGATCTGTTGACAGAAGTTGTTGACTTGACTGGACTTTGTGAACACGGAGATGCAAATCTTTAGTGAGAATACAATGAAGAGTAGCTGTTGAAATGTCCAATTCTTTGGCACAATGACGAATCGAGGACCCTAGACTCTTGGCCTCACTCTCACGAACTGTAGTGATGTTTTGTTCTGCACGAGCACTACAAGCTCGTGTCGTGTGTTTCACATCAAACTGTACACACACTGTACTTTCGAATTTTTCGATTATTATTTTCACAGTTAATAAATTTGAAACATAATATCTATCTAAATTGGACGCACTTTACGAATCTAAACGAACTAAACTTTCATCATTTTTATAGTAATGTTTAACAATGAGGACGCGTTGCTGTATCGAGTTGCGCTTTATGTTTATTAATTGCTATTGATATAGTTATATCTCTTATCGACCTGTCACAATTCTTTACCTATCGGATCATAACAGCCAAAATGGCGCGCAATTCAAATCTTGTGCTCTTATTGTAACACTGTTTATATTTCTATATTACCATTTATAAGAGTTTTACTCATAATTCGCTATGATGGTCAGACTAGTTGGCAAGTAGTATTTTGTTCTCTATGGATGCTGAAGCCAGTTGTAACTGCCTATTTAAGGTTAGTAGTTGCAGGTTGTGGAGTGCCTTAGTTTTACCTTCACCTTTTTGATTCCTTCCCGAAAACGATGGTCCCATCTTCTGGTCGGTTACCGCTAATATCGCTAAAGGTAACACTAAGCCTTCTCACTAACATCAATGCAACGATCACTTGAAAGAATCTGGTTAATTTTCACTTATTAATTTCTTTCGGCGTTTTATCACAACGTTGTTTGATGTTTAAACATATACATTATAATTATTAGGATATATCAGGATATAGTATTTGCGTTTTTTCCTCCGTTTGTACATAAAGAATTATGTATAAACTTCATTCCTTAGATGTTGAATCCGACTTCAACTTCTATATACCATGTAACGAAAATCATAAAATACTGCCTTCATTATTATTTCTTATATAATATGCTCTCGAAAAGTAAAAGAAAGTTACTGCATAATACGGTTGAGAAAAGTTCAACCTATGGTAGCACATCAAAGATATTTTTTCAGCTTTAAGGGAATTGGATAACTCATACGATACTTAAAATTAGCTCATAACACAAGACATAACTAGTATAATATAAAGACGTATTTATAGAATTTAGTTGTATTAAATTAAACTACAGATGCTATCTTCAATTTTCCATATATTTAAAGTCTTGAATGTGGTAATAAAACTAAGCTTAAATGCCTTGATTTTATTGATTACCTTGAAAAGCAACATTCAAAGTCCATGGGCTAAGTTATTATTTTTTAAATTTTACGTAATCAAAATAGATACTGCTTCGAGAATACACATATAATTTTCTTAACTAACGAATATTTTGTAAACAATATTTTAGAATAATAGTTGTAGACTTGATATAACAGGTGTGGCGGTTAATAATTCATATTTTTTTAAGAGATGGTCACCTGTCATCCTCCTTACGTAGATCCTTACTTAGCATAACTGCTGCAATTGATACTAAAGTGCATAATCCATTACACCGTTTTTTAAACTGTCAAACGTTCACAGTATGACACTTAAAGTCATTTGGTTCTGAAGGAAAATTAAATCAGCAGAAAAGCTAAAATCTCATCAGCATCTCAATTTCTTGAATTAATCTCAGTGAAACTTTATCCACCTTTAGATTATTTACGCCTTTAGATTATTTTCTTTGGTCTATTTAGTAATCTTTGATCTATGCCAATAAACCAACTAGTATTGATCCTTGGCCAGCATAACTCGGATAAAGACATAAGACCCATACCCATAAGACATAAAAAAGTGGTCGGAAATTGGATTGACAGAATGCGCTTGTGTTAGAAGCAGCCGCGTCGAACATTTGTCCGAAATGTTTTCAAACATTAATGTCATTGAATGTTATTTCACATAAAATAAATACTTTCAAGGCATCTAATTTCGTTGTGTTATTTCAATTTCGAATGCACAAAAACCTATATTTTTCGCCCTATATCTTGAGATCAGTTCATTTTTAGATCGGTAGAAGTCTATGGCTCATTCAAAACTTGATGAAATAATCCGTTATGGAGAAGTTGTGTATGGATTCTAGAGCACCAGTGAATTATAGTACGAAAAATTATAATAATATTAAAACATTTTGTTTATTTTTTTTTATCTTAATTAAAGTGATCCTACTGACATCAAAGTATGCTGACATTGAAATCTGGATATTATTATTAAATTACATGTATGAAGGCTTCTATATCAAAACATAATAAACGATCAAAATATCAGATAATTTAATCAGTGGATAGGACAGTCATGATTAATATATTGGTCACCCTTGATTACACACGCACCGCAGATCTGGGGGTCAAGATGAAAATGATGTCGAATACTACTAGGAAATTTAACGTTAACCTTGCTACAGGAGTGCGCGCATTTTATTGCTGTTCTGTAGCAGGGTAGTAAATATGATTCCAGGAATTTCTGTATATAGAAAAATGAAAACCAAAAGTGATCTGCTACCATAGACAATAGCTCCGCTCGCCATAATGCAGTGCGATTCACATGCCTCCCTACATAATTTGAAAATATTTTTTTCTCCCCTAAGTCTTCAAACAAATGCTCTACCTACTACTTAACCAAACCTAACCTAACCTAACCAACCAGCAACCAAGCAATCAACCAACCAACAAATGACAATTTGTCACTAAGAATAAGTCATAGTCATTTCATAGTTATAGTCATAAGTCATTTCATTCTGCTACAAGGCCAGGATATGGCCCTCGGTGCTCTGCTATGAGAGGTTACACGAAATGTCGTGAATACAAAAAAAGCTCGATAGATTATTAGAAAGTTTTCGCGAGTGTATTTTCATAAGTTATGCAGTTATGAGTCGTGCAGATATGGAATGGAATATATAAAATGGAAGGAAATAAAGTGCATTATCCTCATATTGTTATATATTTCCTTACTACTGTCATCCAATTAAGATTAATCTAAGTGTTCTCAAGCAGAGACTTACCTTTCACTAAAACAAAATCAAATCACATTCGTTATTTTAACAACCTCCTATTGATTGGTATCTTTGGAAAATCGATTATTCTAGTCATTACAAAATTCCTTGAACACGAAAATCTTCTTCGAAGGGTGTTATAACAACGCCTGACTAGATTTTTCATCGATCAGCTTTAGAAATTTTACAAAAGTGACATAATTGGTAAAAAAATAGCAAGGGGTTATTAACCCCTAATGAATGGTTCAACAAGTTTTGTTTGATTTCTCTTCGGTTGAATTCGGGGTATATATCTCTATACAATCACAAGGTGAGGTATTTAGACTTAACACACTTTTTCGACGTCTTATAAGAGTAGATGAAAGGAAAGGAAAGAGTAGATGATTCACCAAACAAGTGATAAATCAACAGTTCAAACAGTGGATGAAAGCATACAAAAGGGTGGCAAAGAAAAATGGTTCTATCTGCAGGAAAAATCATGACTACGGTTTTCTGGGAACCCCTCATGGTGTGGTATTTCTAAACTACCTGGCAAAAAGTAGGACCATGATCGGGAATAATTATGCTTTACTACTGGATCTACTTAAGAGTACTATTATGCTATTATCACGATAATCCGCTTATACAAAACTCCATGACCTACCCCGTAAAGCACTTCGAGAGTGTGTTCCATTAGGTGTTTGGGGATTTCCTTTTTAAACAAAACCAACAATTTTAGAAAAATAACGTGCTTGCTTATTTTATCAAAAAGTAGAGACATGACAGTTATGTTTTAAAAATATTGTTCTCCATAAGTCTCCCTCGACTATTTTATTGATGGTCATTCTTTGCGTAAAATTGTCAATAACAATTTGGCACAATTGCGATTGAGTTTCACCAATAACTTGACGCATATTTTGCTTCGGATTTGCTGTTTTACTAGTGTCGCATAATGTGCGGCCGACAAGCATAGAATCATGGCCGAAGTTATAAATGTATGCGGGTTTGGACCCCAGAAAGTATTTGTTAGTTTTCTGATTATGTTATTACGGGCTCTAACCTTGGCCTTGGTGGTTTCACTTTTGTGAAATGTTGTGGTGATTTAATATTATCTTCGCTGAAGTTCTTAAGAAGTTTCCATCCACGTCTGTTGTTCCCCTTCATATACAGACTTTCCGTCAAATTGCACCACTTGGCCCTGCGATTTTCACCGATAGCTAACATTAAGTTTTTCCCTGTATGTATGGTGTCCTCAGCAAATGGATCAGCTTAAGATAAAGATAAAAATATTTGAACAAATCGCATTATACTGAGAATATTAAAAAGTTTGGACATCGTTGGTTTCAATGTGCTAAATTGCAAGGTGAATATGTTGAAAAAGAAATATTAAAAATTATGAGCTTTCTTTATCAGGCTGAAAACATCTCGAACGACCCTCGTACTTCTATATTTCGACAATAAAAATAGATATAGGTGCTTTGCTTACCTTAATTTTTGTCTATTTATTTAAAAATCAAATCTCCCTCGCTTATTAGAACGTCTATTACAATTGATTATGTACGTTATATAAATTACGTTTCATGTCTGAATGATTGTGGCGTGTTCATATATTTTTTCCTTTATTTGGGTTTTTCGCCACTATCTAAAACTCAAAAAATATCAAAAATACCTGTTTTTATTTAAAGAAAGAATCACTGGGTAAAAACAAAAAACCAAACGGAGACAAATTTCTCAGTGATTCCTTTTTGTAATACATTTGCCTAACAAACAAAATTTTAAAGATATAAAAATGTTATAAAAAATTTTACAAACTTTTAACGTTAACGTTTCGGAGGGTACTCTCGCCCCGTTTTCAAAACTAAACTAAAAAATAAATTATATTAATTTGTAATATATAAAGTAACGAGTGAAAGTAAATATATTTTTTTGTATATGTCAACGATACTTACATTGACAACTTTTGTAATTAATTGTAATGTAAGTATCGTTGACATATACAAAAAAATATATTTACTTTCACTCGTTACTTTATATATTACAAATTAATATAATTTATTTTTTAGTTTAGTTTTGATAACGGGGGGAGAGTACACTGCGAAACGTTAACGTTAAAAGTTTGTAAAATTTTTTATAACATTTTTATATCTTTAAAATTTTGTTCGTTAGGCAAATTTATTTGTTTTGGTTTTTTGTTTTTACCCAGTGATTCTTTCTTTAAACAAGAACAGGTATGTTTGATATTTTTTGAGTTTTAGATAGTGGCGAAAAACTCAAATAAAGGAAAAAAATAAATTACGTTTCATGACAATCTAAAAATTTGAAGAATATTATTTGCTAGTCTAATACTTTTCAACATAATTCCAGGGGGTTAATTATTTTTAAATAGAACATTTACTTATTTATAAAGAGAATTAGTCCCAATAACTGATTTTAATAAAATAGTGATATACTTAACGTATTGTTTTATTTTATTTTCAGGAAATCAGGAGTTGAAGGCGTCATAAAGTGCACTAATGAACGGAAGAGGAAAAAAGATTCCATTCAATATAACAATTATTCTTGTTACATTCTTCAAGACGATCACCTATTGGATTATTTTACAGTATACGAAATAATGTATTCTACAACAAAATTAAAAATCGATGGTGTGTCAGATGAAGAAAGAGAACTCTTGGTAAGTTATCAATTTTAATGTTTTAATAATTTTAATGAAAAATTTTTGTTTAAATAGGATATCGTACAATTTCAAAAATAAAAATTTGTGTAAAAAGGGGACACTTTGTTTGCAATGATCCTAAAAATACTAAATATGGAAGAGGGCAAGAATGTTTAATTCTGATGCTGACATTTTGCACGCGTTTCTTTGTAACTATATTTTTCAAGAATAAAATTTCTTTATTAATCAGTATCCGCTATTGAACAAGTGAGGCATAGTGTATAATTTCGCTATATATAGATTACAGTTGTAATCAAATAGGGGGCGTTAAGACAGTCAAGGAGGGCGGCCGTGCCCGTGGTGGAAACATGATTGATTTACGCAATCAAGCATGTGTCGACAAAAATATGTGACCTTTTATGAGTTGTTTACAGAGCAAGTGCACCGCCATAGAAAACAAGCAATGGCATACAAGTTGATGCATGAATGAAATCAAATCTATAAAAGGCAGCGATAGCTTTAGAAATATCTTATTATTTTTGTTCGCTTCGTCAATAATCCATATTTGTAAGTGATAAGTAATTAGTCAGTGATAAGCCACTATAGCAATTACTGTTATAACTATCTATAAATTTGTTGAAAAATTAATTAGTTGAAACCGTGGCAAATTTTCTATTTCAAAACATCTGAATGTAAGAAGAAATGCTGGCTGTACAGTATTGAGAATTTAAAATATGGGTTTGCGCACTCTCCTACGAACCAATCATTACATATGTATTTAATTTGCTAAAAAGTTTTTTCAAATGAAGCCATGAAGCCTTCTAGGCGACAAAAGCATTTGAATAAAATATATTCTCATAAAAAGGACAAATGTTTATCCTATTTTCAAGGACTGGAAAAGAAATAGTAAAAACAGTTAACTACATCGAACCTTTTTGTGTGGTTTTCTAAATAAGAAGGTGGTGGACTACGAGCTTAATATAATATTTCATTGTTACTTCATGTTTGCTCCATTACATTATTTGAACTGTCAAAAAGATTAAAGGAAATTCATTGAACGATAGATAATTTGGCCAACTTTGTAGTGAAAATGATGAAGATTGCAATCACTTGTTGCTGCACACAGAAGTGCGTTGGTTCTCGAAAGCTATTTGTCCAAATTGTTTTTCCAATCTCTTTGACTTAGTACTGGACTTCCTTGAAAACAGAGACGAAAACCAAAACGAAAAACTGCGAAGACGAAGAACGAAAAACTGCGCGAGGGCCTGACTTTATTCAAAAGTGACAGCGCTTATTTGACAGACCTGTTAAAAATATTTAATGAAGTTAATTGCAAGGCGATCAGTTAATTTAATTAAAACAAAAAACGTCATAGCTGCTTTTGTGAAAAAAATTCTTTTGTACAAATGAAATCAAGGTAGAAGTGAATACAGCCACCACTTTCCCACATTATCAGCAGTCTCTGCAAAACAGGAAGATTTACTTACTGCCAACATTTGAATGTTCTTCATGTTGATTTTACGGAGCGATTCCAGGATATTTTTAACATGAATGCACCGAATTGGGTTTTAGAGCCTTTCGCCAATGCAGTTACAGCAAAATCATCAAATTTAGAAGGGGAACTTGGTAGAACACTCACAACTAACGAGGAATTAAAAGCAAAATTCAGAAATGGATACCAAGAGTTCTGGTTTCGAAATTCAATTCCAGCTCTCTACTTTGGATGGTGGGCAATAGAACAAATACTCGAGCGAAGACGAACCACGCAGCGGAAAGCCCCCAATTGAAAGAAGTGATGAAAATGTCCACATAATCAGGAATCTTGTGCGTTCTAATCGTCGGTTGACGGTCAGAATGATCGGTGAAAAAGCAACTATTAAATCACACAACCGTGCATCTGATTTTCACCAATGAATTGAATATAAAGAAAATCTGAATTGGGTATAAAGAAATTTTTAATTGCATTTCCTTCATCGAATTGAGCGTGGATTCAGTTAAGTAACTAATTTAGTGTCTAAGAAAAGGAACCGACTGCACATCACTGACCGTGGTGATTTGCGACTGATAACGAAATTGGAACCCAATATTAACAAATTGTTAAAACTCCACCAGCCTCAACCAGCTAATTATTTTTTTTATTTCTTATTGATTTTGCGTTTATTTTTAAATTTTTAATATATAATGCTTTATCACATTTGATAGTATTTTTAATTAATGTGTACTTTATGATTCTTATTAGATAGATAGACAAATAAAATACGTATAGATAATTTACAACAATATTTTAATATTTGGTATAATTAACTATTATAGAAAAACGGGCGTTGGCATTTTTTTTTTTTTGTAAAGGCAGTGGTGGACCAGAAAAGGTTAGGAATCCTCTTTAGTCTATGGGAACCTCTAGTATCATGTTGGAAATTTGTTGCGCACTGGCGGAGATAATTTTCACTTTGGAAGTTTGCATGTTTATAGATAATGATTCACGGATGGTGCTGTATGCTGAAGAATTTTTCTGGGTGTACCGCATCCGTTGATGCGTTTCTTTTTATGAAAAGTTTTTTTTTAAGTACTGAAAAGTACAAAGGTTTTCACGACGTTTCGACGAAATCGCACTCGTCATTTTCAAGTGTTTAAGTTCCTTGATCAGAAGAAACTATTTCTCCCGATAAGCTATAAGTATAAAAATCAAATATAAGGAAATATATAAAAATTTCTTTTTCAAGATAGACGAAATATTATCAACGCTCGGATTAATAAAACAGAAGAATACTCAATGTGGTAGATTATCAGGGGGTCAGAAGAAACGCCTTTCAATAGCACTTGAACTTATTGATGATCCACCGATAATGTTTCTGGATGAACCTACAAGGTAAGTACTACATTATTATAATAACTATTATGTACTATTTATTACTATTATTAAGTACTATTTATTATTATTATTAAATACTATTTATTACTATTAAGTACATATAATCTTCTCGCATCATTTTGATTCAAATAATCATGATATAGTGATGAATGTAATCTGATCTTTTTAGTGGGTTAGATAGCAGTTCATCGCGGCAATGTTTGGATATGTTGAAATCACTCGCTGAAAAGGGACGAACCATTGTCTGCACAATCCATCAACCTAGTGCCCCACTATTTATGATGTTTGACCATATATATGCTATGGCTAAAGGAAAATGTATTTATCAAGGTCGTCCAGAAGACACTGTATCGTTTCTGGCTTCTCAAGGATTTTTATGTCCACAATACCACAATCCTGCAGATTTTTGTAAGTATTACGAAATTATATTATATATATATATATATATATATATATATATATATATATATATATATATATATATATATATATATATATATATATATACCTTCGAAATTACCACTTCGAAATGCCCCAATAAGGTTCTAATAATTCAATCGCTAACTACCGAATGTTATGGCGAGATAGTGCTTTTATTGCAAATTAATAATTCATAAAGTTGTATCACACTAACTGCTGAAAGGAATCTTGCAATATGTCACTCCAACTTCAATGCATGTGCATCAAACTTTATTATACTCACTTAATTTGACTTATTTTATAAATACAAGAGCGAATACTTTTTTACTGGTTGTTGCTAATTTTTATAATTTCCTTGGGGGTCAATTAAAGAATAATAATAAATATTTTGAAAATTCAAAGAAAGAAATTTATATGAGAAAAATATCATCATTTACCAATTCTGGTTTGGATGATACACGTGATCGGTTCAATTTATAAAACTAGAGTCTATATTGAAATAGAGAAAAACTTGATATACACAACTGTTTCTTTTAGCTGTTATTTTTCAATCTCGTGTGTCGTTCCAGACACGATAAAATGTCCTGGCATTTCAGTGATTCATTTATTGGAAACAAAAGAATGAAATCAAATTATTTTTGAAGATAGGATACAAATGCAGAAAAAGTAAAGATAAAAACAAAGCCAAAACCTTTACACACACACACATATATATATATATATATATATATATATATATATATATATATATATATATATATATATATATATATATATATATATATGAATATGTGTGTGTATATATATATATATATATATATATATATATATATATATATATATATATATATATATATATATATATATATATATGAATATGTGTGTGTATATATATATATATATATATATATATATATATATATATATATATATATATATATATATATATATATATATAGCCCGTGTCGATTAATTGCAGGATGAAGGTCTCTTCAGCATGTTTCCAACTTTCACGGTCCTGGGCTTTGCTCTGCCACTCTGGTCCAATATACTTAACAATGTCATCAATCCATAGTGCTTTCGGTCTTCTTCGCGGACGTTTGCGATCAAGCGATATGCACTCCAGGATTGCCTTGGCCCACCTGTCATCCCATCGCTTCGCTATATGGCCTGCCCATCTCCATTTCAATTGACCAATATATATATATATATATATATATATATATATATATATATATATATATATATATATATATACACATACTATCCCTTAAATTGAAGGGTACATGTTTTGTCTATTGGTGGTTAGACTCATCAGGGTACCGACATATGTTCTCTCGCCAAGAATAGGGAGTCCCTCTCCACAATCAAACAACCCATATTTTCTCCGACTTCTCGTCGGATGGCTTATACATGGAATTTTTTGACTTCTTTGGACTGCGTGAAGTGAACACCAAGTGAAAGCCCACAAGAAATTGTAGAACCGTTATCAACAGACGAAACATGTGCCGTCCAATGTAAGCGATGGGTGGGGCTTCCTCCCGGTCAAGCAACTAACCAATGTTCATATATATATATATATATATATATATATATATATATATATATATATATATATATATATATATATATATATATATATATATATGTCTCCATGAGGTAGATAATTGCCAAAAGGCTAAGCTAGAAAAGTCAAACAGGCAAGACCGCGTGTATACTAATTCTGTATCCTTCTGACCTTAAATGCACAGCGTGCGGAAGATCATGCAGATTTAAGCTGGTTTATTTGAGCCACAATAAAGCCCATAATTCTTCAACAATGGCTTAGCAAAATTAGTAACCATGACTGAGGTCATACTCTTATCGGGTTGACAGTAATACCAATTAAAAAATAGTTGAGTGCGAATACAATTTAAAAGAATAGAAGAAGTGCGTCAGAATCAGTTAATACATTTCGTAATTACGAGAATTTGAAAGATTACCGATAGATCGCGCTGTTTGAGATAGTTTTTGTGGTGCATGTTCCAGATCGTCAAATATCAAACTTGTCCGTTTACTGAGTGGGTCAAGTTTTAAAGGAGATGGATGGTGTTGATATTGGAGTTGTACTCTGTATGCACACTATAGTGAATGGGGACGCAATAAGGGACGCAATGCACAGATTGCCTTCTAAAAGGTCAATCCATAATAGACGAATATTATGCGAGCACATAGGATAAATTATAACGAAGTTTTAACCAAAAAGCGTCAACAGGTTAATTTCAATAGGCGACAAAATGAAAGCTACATTAGATGCCTATTATATTTTGTCGTGGTTCTGAATTTGTGCAGTAGTTTTATTTATCCTCTGTGATGAAATATATATATATATATATATATATATATATATATATATATATATATATATATATATATATATATATATATATATATATATCTTAAAGCAATCTTCACGAGTTCAGAATGGAGCTTTTTACAGTTAAAATAAGTTTACACTACATGCGTTGAAGCTGCACCTTGTAAATTCCCTCTTGGAAGTGAACTTTCAATGAGAGCTCTATCTCGGTATGATCTTTAAAGTTTGAAATTAGACTTGCTTCAAGAATATTTCCTTCGAGTGTTTTCTTTCGGTATTTAGCGATCAAATTAGATCACGGGCAGTTATCCTTAGAAATGTTAAAACATTGTGAAGAAGTTCTAATTCTGCTAATCCAGAAAATTAATCTAAAAAAATGTTGAAAACGTGCTTTATGCAGACATAGTCACAAAAAAATAATTTTTCCCACAAATCATGAATATTTTCGATAAATTGGAATAAAAAATGATAGTTTATAAATATATAATAATTTGATATTTGTAAACTATTTTTTTGTATAACCATTATACTAATATGGCTGAACAAGACTTATTTGTTTCTTTATACTGTTGGAAGGATTTTTTTATAAGGTGTCGTTTAACAGCCGGATTGAAAAAAATATTTCGATTAAAGTCAATAGTAAGCTACGATTTTGTCAGATGCCATGAATGTTCCGAATAGTTCTAGAAGGTTTATCCTCAAGTAACTTTTTTTTTGTTATTTTAGTAATGGAAGTAGCAAATGAAGAATATGGAGAATCGATTGATATACTTTCGTCTGCAATAATGGAAAAAAATAGTCCATGTATTGATAAAGGTAAGTAGAAATGTTTACTCATATTGAATAATCAGTTACTATTTATAGAATTAAAGAGGTTGGTTAAGAAACATTATATAGGGTCAAAGACAGTTTGTTACATTTGAAAGTACTAATTTCACCTTCTAATCTATAATGCTGATATTTATAAACATTAAAAATATTAAATTTATTGTTATATTATCTCATATCATTATTAGTCCCTTTTTAGATTCACGTTTTGCTAACAGTGGTAACATCATCAGGAGATGATTTTATGATTCTACAAAGAAATAGGTCGAACCGCCTGGTTTAATTAATGATATTTTCAAAATGCCTTTCTTTTTGTATGCCGATAGATGTAGTGACAATTGTTATTTCACGCTTATTTTGTCATAACTGTTGGGTAATCAGCTGAATAAGCCCTACTAATTCCTATCTGGAGCTTGAAACTTGCGCGTATACTAAATCTTAAAAAGCAACCTCACATTTCGGAATTACCGTCCAGAACTTTATGAAAAACTATCCACTATGAATTGGTCGTGCTGATCCTGTAGCATGTCCACTTAGATCCCCTGGCCATAATCATCTAGATTTTTATTTCCAGGGGTACATGAATGGTACCATAGAGGGAGGTGCTCTATCGAGCCTGTAACTTGAACAAGTGAAAATTACGAAACTTTACACCAAAAGAAACGCACCCATGGATATATACTTGGAAAAATTCTTGTCTTGATAAAATTGTTTAAACCATTATATTGAGCTCTGAATGAAAAATAACATTATTTAAAAGTTGTCAGGCATCGGTTGTGGATAATTATCTTGAAACTAAGTCCATTCTGCCATGATTTTATGTGTCATTATTATAGTACTCAGAAAATATTATTAGCGCTTTTAGAATAGAACATTCATACAGTTTACCATTCATGCGCTAACCTATATCGAGAATACTCGCTGTAATGACCTTAATTTTGGTATGATCGTTAATGTTAGAAAATTGCTTTGCCCGAAGAATGTTTGAATTGATTCTATTGCTAACTAACAACCAACCCGTGTACCTAAGATACAGTCACCAAATATCGCCCCCTTTTTAATAAATAATAATAAATAAAACGTCAAAGAATAGGGAGAACAGTTCTTTATTATTAGCAATAATCAAAACGCTAGGTTGGTTACTATTTCTACAAGAATTGCTTTAACAATAAAGTAGAAATTGTACAAATATATTTTTGTGCACCTAATTACGTCCCGGGACGAGATTGAGATCACAATAATCAGATAAAAATAATCATACTGGAACTTAAATTGTATTTTTAATAATATATATATATATATATATATATATATATATATATATATATATATATATATATATATATATATATATATATATATATATATAATAGAAAATTTAGTTCTCCATACACATTGTACAAATAAATATAGGTCCTGGATTGGCAATCCTCATGCATCCATTGGAAACATTTTGTGCATCTATCCATTTATTTCCTTTTTTATCCTGGGAAAAGCTTTTATGACAAACAAGGCATTTAGCATCATCATTGTCACTGTCTTCTTTGTCAGTAGAAGTTTGTTGGGTCAAAATTGAGTCATCATCAGGCGTGTCCTCATCAGAAGACTCTCTTTCCTCGCTTCTTGGTTTCATTTTTGTCCGTTCCTACTGTTTTGCCTGTTTTTATGTTTCTTGCTCTTTTTTTTCTTTCTTTTCAATCGTCCTTTTCCTTCCGATTCTTTTTTGCATCTATGATATCTTGTTTATGCGGTGAACCCGTGACTATCATGACCTTGCCCCGTCTAATTGACGTCGTAGGTGGCTCAGCAATGAGAATTGGCATATTAAGAATTTGCTAGTTGTATTAATAAGATCCATTCAACAAAAAACGCATGTCGTAATCTAAACGTTTTCTTATCAGTTTGAATCTATGCAATAACAATTTATTTTGACGAGAAAATCATTTCAGTATCTCAAACATATCAATAATTAAACCTCCCGACAGTATGTCAATCAAAAACTCACTTTGAACAGTTTTTTTTTCCTTTTTTAAATATCTCAACGAAGTGGCGTCCCACAAATGGGGCAAATTGTTGGCCAATGTGGCAAATTGTTTAGAATGACCGATTGAGGTCACTAACTTTAGTTCTGGTTATCAAAATTAGGTGACGTCAGTCAGAAAAAAAAAGAAACCGACGGGGACGAAATTTGGTGACTGTACTTTACCAACATAGAGAGACTACCATTTATACTGAATCTGAGTAGGTATTCAAGATCTTTTATAAATCCTTCAATACTAAATGTTTTTCGCTAAGTTTAAGGATAACTAGCAGAAGGGTTTACAGCTAATTGTGTTAGAATTAGTCAATAATCTTCGAAATTACACAGGATGGATCGGTTAGTTAGTAATATGATAGATAGGTGGCGTTCTTTCTGGTAATTTCTGTGTATGTCAAATTCAGTGCTTCAGTCCGTCAACTGTGTTAAGTATCAGATTACTGGATGTATTAGTTTCGTTTCACAACTGGAATTAATAGCTTGTAATAGTTTTAAATAAGTTGGATATTTTCGAAATTTATGCCGTCATTAAGTACTTGTTTTTGAAAAATTGATCAGTATCTGATTCAAAACGAGATCGAGAGTTATCTGGAGGTTCTAGTGTCTTCTTTTTCTACTATTGAAAGCACTAAGAAAAATCAGCAACTAACGTTAATTATCGACTGGACCTACAGCTTAACATAAGTTTCGAACCACCGTCATTCATCAGCAACTGATAAACCTGGTTAGTACCTCCTTCGGGCAATTAACACTTGATTTAGTATTTAACCATTTGAAAAATCCAACTCTCGAGTGACCAACCTAAAATACCTTTCAGAAGGCATCGGGCCTTACCCAGAATTAATGTGACTGAAGGGTGATTCCTCGTCAGATTTTACACTCTTATCTAGAACTACTACTGACGGCTCTATTGTGGACAAATGGGTTTATGAGTTTAATGTTGAGAGTTTAATATAAATGTGTTAAATATTACTTTTCAAAGAGTACTGATGGTCAAATTAAAGCTACACGAAAATGAAACGCGATCTAATTCATATACTTTTAACTCGATATACTTCGGCCAACGATTTCCCAACTTTGTTATGCCTTCCAAAAGGTACGACTTATCTAACTCTGCAAAATAGTTCTCTATTTCGATGATTATCTCTTTATTTGAAGAAATTTCTTTTCAGTCAGCAATTTCTTCATATTTGGAAAAAGGAAAAGGTCGGGGGCTCGTACTCACTGCGGAGAATAGAGGGAATGCGGCATCAATTCGTAGGGCAATTATAGTGGTGAAACAGCAGATTTTCTTCTCTAAATAAAAGCATTTTTATCAGCTCTTTGTGAAATTGATCAATAATGTAGCATAATTCTATCCTGTGTGTAACGCCATAAAGTATTAAAAAATTTGAAATAATGTAGAGGCGCTGACGCAAACTTAGAGCACTTCCTTGTGAAAATGCAATAAAGAAGAAAAATAGATCGATAAAAAAGAAAATATATAGTATAGAAGAACTACAAAAGAATGAAATTTAAAAGAGAAATGAAAAAGAAATAGTCCGATGTTGTTTTAGAGAAAGTGAACAGGAAGAAGTATCAAGTGTTGAAGGGGATTGGTGAAGGCTGGAAACAGTTATTCAAAAAGCAACAGAAGTAGTCATAATCATAAAGGAACAACAAGAGATAGAGAATTGGTACGATAAATAATGCCCTAATGAAATAGAGATAAGAAATAAACTAAGAATGAAAGAAAGAGCTAAGAAAATAATTAGACAAAAGAAAAGCTTTAGAAACGAAGAAATTGTGCATCAAAGAGAAAATTACTACCACAGGAAAGACATTTTACAGAGAAGTGAGAAAGGCAAACGAGATTAAACATCATATATTAGAAATAAAGAGGGCAGTCTGACAGGAGAATAAAAAAAAACGAAGGAAAGACGGAAATAATATTTTGAGAAAATGCTAAATGGAGATGTTGAAGCGGAAAATGAAGTAGAAAAGATTATAAAGCGACTTAAAAATGGTATGGGTTCAGGGAGCAATGGAATAGTGGCAGAAAACATAAAATTTGTAGGAGATGAGCTAAAACAAAAACTGTTGGAACTAATCATTACAATATATAGAAAAGAAAGGATGCCAGCAAGCTGGGAGAATACCACCATAATACCTATCCTAAAAAAAAACAGAGTATAAACGGATTGTAACAATCATAGAGGGATTTATTTGTTGGATACTTGTTATAAAATAGTAACGATATTAGTTAAAAAGAGGTTAGAAAGAATAATTGATCGACATATAAGAAAATACCAGGCAGGTTTTAGGAAGGGCAGAGAATCAACCGATCAAGTTTTTGTCATGAAAGAAACATGAACAACCTGTTTGGAGTATAAAATTCCAGCAATGGTACTGTTATACATTTTAGTAAGGCCTATGATTCACTAAAGAGATCGAGAATGATAAAAACCATGGAGGAATTTGAAGTACCCTCTCAAATAGTGAGATTGGTGAGCATGACAGTGGAGGTAACAACAGCCAATGTAGATGTAAAAGGATCAAGGATGATCAAGGTAGGCCAAAGGCAAGAGGATTCACTATCGACACTATTATTCAAAATGGTTTTGAAAATGTTTACTAGGAAGGATATTTAAACAGAGAAGGACAAATTCTTTACAGAAGCCATCAAATAGTGGGTTATGCGGACGATATAGCAATAATTACGAGAAGTAAGAAAAAATTGAGAGAAGTGACAAAAAGGCTAGTGGAGGCAGCATTCAAATTTGGCTTAAAAATAAATCAAAAGCAAAGCAAACGAAAGTGGAAAAGGTGCCTTGAAATCAAGAAAAGGTCTCGAAAGTGGAAGAGGATACAGAACAAGGAAGAATGACTTTTGAAAGCGTGGAAGAATTTATCTACTTAGGAGTAAGGATAACAAACAAGCGTGATGAAAAGAAGGAGATAGACCTAAGATTGATCAATGCTGCAACAGATGTGCAGGAGCCTTGAACCATCTAATAAGATTGAAATTCATATCTAGAAATATCAAATTAAAATTGAATAAGACATTATTGAGACCAACTACATTGTATGGATATGAGTCATGAGTACTAAACAAAAAGAAGAGAAACTGTTAAGATGGAAAAGCAGAATAATCAGAAGGATAACCGGGAGAAAGAAGGTCGATGGGATGTAAATATATGAGAAGAACAAATCAGGAAATTTATGATATTTTCAAGGATCCAATATGAGAGTAAAATCGAGAAGACTGCAATAGCTGGGTCTCATAGAGAGAATGAAAGAAAGTAGAGTGGTGAGGAATATTGCATAGGAAAGACCACAAGGTGAAAGAAGGCAAAGAAGACCAAGGAAGTGACGGAGAGAAGATGCCATGGAAGAGCTAAAAGAGAAGGGGATTAAATACTGGAAGACAATGACCAGAGGCAGAGCAACATGGAGAAGAAACACAAAGTTTTGGGCCTAAAGGCCTGTAATATATCTACTCTCCTGTGATCGTCTTTTGCTTTTTCCAATAATTGATGGAGAAGTGCCTTTCGAAATCAAGAAAACAGTGGCCATAACCTTTCAGGCTGATGGAAGCGTCTTCTTCGGGACACCTTCGTCGACACGAATCCTCGAAGAAACGATTGCGAAATGCGCTTATATATGTCTAAACATCGCTGTGAAACAGTCGCCCCATCTGCAGTGAATAACTACGACACCCATCGCGCTAATAGCTTGTTTATTCCCAAATGTTAATGTAGGATGTTCCGCATGTGTTCGTCCCAGATGTTTATCACTTCGACAATATCTCTAAGTTTCACTCTGCGATCGGCATCACAGAGTTTGACCATGACCTCAACGAGAGTGTCGTTCGTGTTGATTCGATCATATCGAAACTCAGCAAACCACTTATCGAACATGATATATGAGGGATCAGTTTTTTAACATTAGTTTGGTTTGCGCAATGATTTTCCACTCTCAATACATTTTGAAATGTCATATCGGCTTGACATTCATGGAGCATTACTAGAAAGGAAGTTGCTTCGCAGAAATGTAAACCACTTTGCGATCGCAACACGTATTTTCATCTATTTGAAATCCAATTTTTCAGTGTGTCTTTGTATATCCAGAAGCATATTCTTTAGATAACGTTCAGATAAATCTAGCTCCATTCTATTATCATATTATATATCTTAAAGCAAACCGAGAAACATTTTAATACCTTGAAGAATGGAGTTTGTTTGCGGTATAATATGTTTGATTTATTTTTTGCACGAACCACGTACAAAACTTTTTTGTCAGTAAAACAAGTTAATTTAATTAATATAAAATAAATTGAACGATTCATCACTGGTGTCAATTAAAGAAAATAACAATTTAAATAATCGCTACCTTCGTTCCTGAGTTAATATTGTTAAGTGAAAAACTGGCTTTTCCAATTTACGTTTATTCATTTAAAGATAATTGACCACATATCACTACATAAAAAAACCCAACAATAACAAGAACAAAAGATTTCGTATACAATAAAACAAATGTAATGTTTTATTTTACAATATATTTATTTATTTAATAAAACGTTAATTTCTTCAAGCGATGACAATTTATTAAAACATTTGTATTCTACATGAATTCGTTGTAATTTGAAGTATTCAATTGTTGAATAAAATAGTAACATTAGATTCGAGTTTGTTAATAGAGAGCCTACCCTAAATTAATACTATACTAGGCAAATTGAAAAGTTCGCGGAGCAGAAATGATAAAACAAATTTATAGTTGAAAAAATTACTTTATTTTTCCGTATGTTCAATACATTTTATCCAGTGGTTCTCCAATTCATATATTCCATTTCTGAAGTGATTTTCTGGAAGTCTTTCAAAATACTCATCTACGGCTGCTATTTTCTTCATTTCTCCTACGTGGCAAGAGTTGCCATTGAGGTTTGCGAACAGATGAAAGTCAGAGGGAACCAGATCTGGTGAATATGGTGGATGCTCCAACAATTTGTAGTGTAACTTGGCCAAGTGCAATTTGGCCATTGCAAGGACACCTCTGTCAGGCGGTGTATTGTCTTGATGAAAACTGATTTTTTTCTTCGCTAAACGAGATCTTTCCTCAACTCTTCTATTGGAACCTTCGGTATGAAAACTAAACTCGAAAAGATTTACCACTAAACACCAAATCACTTTTTGAAACTTCTCGACGCACGTTTCGCTAACATGGTCCATCATCAGATGATTTAATCTATTATATATACAGCATGGTAAATCATCAAGTCTCACGAATTTTTGCATCCAATTGATTCAAAATATTTGAATGATTCTACCCTGTTATTGTGTTACCCGTTTGAAGGTTAACAAAATGCATTTTGTATCCCAAAAAAATAATGCAATAACCTTTTTGGTCGGTTTTGATCACTTTGGCTGCTTCGGAGCTGAACAACCGGGCTCAGTTCACTCTGCGGTTTGGTGTCGCAGTTCAGAATCTTAGTAGTAAATCCCAATCTCATCCATAGTTACAAAACGAAATTTAAAATTTATTTTATTATTTCGAAAAAGATCCAAATATTGGTTAGATAGGTTTAGTCAAAGTCGTTATTGATCATAATTTAACAAATGCGACACCTATCTTGGAATTAGCTTTCTCAAACCCAATTCCTTTTCAAAATTGTCTGTCATCTATACAAAGTAGATGCATTTATTGGACGAATTTGAATTTTGAAAAATTATTTTTTTTAAACTCATTTTCCTTGTTCACCTCCTGTATAGGGCTTCAATAGCAAGAAAAGTAAAAAGAAGGAAGGGGAAAGCAAAAAAATCTTCTGCAGCGCTACTGTCTTCTACGCTCTCCCACTTTAAAAACCCACGAGACGCCACTGATATGCGGGCTTGTACGACCGCGGTGAAACCACACCTTACCCCACTTACAAACCATTGTTTTTGAACGACCAGACACTGCTAATATATTTATCATTTCACTAGGAATTTCTATTGCTTTTAAACCTTTTTTTTACAAAGAATTTAAATCGCCAAAATTGACATTTGTGTTTAATATTGTTTGGCAAATCATCATGAAATGATAAACAGTTAGTTGCCCATCGTACACAAATTGTTCCAATTTATTACAAAAGTAATGAATCTAATCGGGCTACGTTTCTTGCCTTATGTGAAATTTATGGTCAACATAATAGAGCTTACTATTCGTAATTAAATTCAAAAATCCAAACCAAATGGTAGTGTTTATGATGCTAAGAATTCAACTCGTCAAAAAATAAAACGTATTGCTGAACACATCATTGCTGTGAACCAAAATGTGAATCAAAATCCAGAACAATCAACTGCACGTCGTTCTTAAGAACTTGGGTTTTTTTATGGCACTACATGAAATATTGGTCATAAATATTTACATTTCAACGCGTATATAGTTCAGTTAACTCAAGAACTCAAACCAAACGACCATTTGTTGCGTAGAAATTTTGCAGACTGAGTCTTAGAGCAACCAGAAACAGATCCATTATTTCATGAAAAGATCATCCACAGCGATGATGCTCATTTTTGGTTAAATGGCTTAAAGAAAATCCATATGCTGTTCTTGAAATACCTTTACATCCAGAAGAGTTAACAATTTGGTGTAAGTGGACCGTAGTGATATGAAAACGAAAATGATTACTGATTTTTTCTGGCATAAATTAGATGATTTTGATTTGTACGATATGTGGAATAAACAAGATGGTGCAACATGCCATACATCTTAGGACATAATCAATTTATTGAGAGAAATGTTCAATAACTGTGTAATCTCAAGAAACGCCGATGATACCTGGCCATCAGACTGGACTTTTTCTCTTGGGTTATGTGAAATCAATGGTTTACACAAATATGCAAGAAACACTCAATGACCTTGAAAACAACATTATTCGTCTCATTGATGAATTGCCGATTTATGTGGTCATTAGTGATATTCCAGAACATGCTTTTTAAAAAAAATCCAGAGGCGCTCATTTACATAAATTTATTTTAAAATAAATATGAACCAATATTTAAAATGAAAAAATCACGTTGATATATACTGTTTTGTTTTTATTCCAAATTAAATATGGGGCATTCCATGCCAAATCGACCACTTTTGAACCTGACCCCTTTCGATTTCGCTGAAACGTTTGTGTCCTTTTCTACCCCCCCAAATAAAAAATCAACGTTTTTTTTGAGAGAAAAAAAATGTCGCCTTTTTTAAAAAAAACTGAAAAATTTCATAGAACTTGATTTCTTAAACTTTTTTCATATTTTTTTCTACAAAGTGCATTTAAAAACAAGAATTTAAAAAAACGTCTCAATAGGTCAATTTTCGAAAAAGTTATAGCTATTTAAAAAAATAGCCATTTTTTCCAAAACCCCATAACTATTTTTGAGTTGGGTAAAAAACATTGAAAAAATTCTGAGAAATGTCTTGGGGTGAGGGGGGGAGGGGTTTGGCTGCAGAAAACAGAAAAGGACACAAAAGTTTCAGTGAAATCGAATGGGGTATATATATATATATATATATATATATATATATATATATATATATATATATATATATATATATATCTATATCAAAAATCAATAAACGGACGCCCGAGCGCCACAAATAGTCCCGAACTACCTCGATATAATCTGCGATGTCGCCGGCCGACTATAAAAGCGAGCACGTGCACGTCAGTTGGACTCTTCAGTCGAAGCGGACAACACGTGAAAATGCCAAATGCGATTTTGGCGAAACGTCGTGACTCTTCACAGAATCAACGGATCTCCACCCGGAATGATTTAGAAACATTATCTATCATCCGTGAAAATATTAGATGTAACATTTTGCACCTCTACGGGGAGGAGATACTGTAATCCATCAAACGCTTTGAAAAAATGAGATCAAAAACATCACTTTTAATTAACGACATTATCTTTCCTATCATACAAAAACAAGAAAAACCAATGCTTTCTTAAGAAATGTAAGCCGAGCTCTTCTTCGAGAACAAATCCGAGAGAAAAGAAGGTATTTGGACAGAACGGAAAAGGAATCCTATCTATTACAGTCGATGCTAAGCAACAAGGTCCATCCAATTTTGTGGAATGAAATAGACAAAACAGACAAACAGACGGAAAAACAAAAAAAGAAGTTCGCCAATTTAAAACAAATAGATTCTAAACGTCCAAAGGAAATCCAAGACAATAACAAATTAGTTATAAATGTATCTAACCATCCCATATCCACACAGGAAGAATCAATTCTAAGCAAAGGCTTCAACTTTACCATTGCCCCAAAACATATACCAATAAAAGAAATAATTTCGAACGTTGAATCAACCCTAGACGACAAGCCAGATCAAGAAGCGGAAATAATCAGACAAGATGTAGCGCGAATACTACGATCCAAGAAAATACCAAAACAAATGTTAATAAGACTGAAATCAGAGCGCTTGAATGTTTAAAAAGAAACGAGGATATCACTATATTACCGGCGGACAAAGGAAACGCAACAGTCATAATGAACACCGAAGAGTATATGGCAAAGATGACGAATATTTTACTGGAAACGTCACATAAACCAGTGAACAGAGATCCAACAACCTATCTAGAATAATCGACCAAAAGTAAAATCAAGGCATGGAAACTAGAACCGGACATTGAACGAAAAATAATTCCAAGGGAAAAATCAAGCAGATGTGCTAAACTTTACGGTCTACCCTAAATACATAAATCAGAAATCCCACACTAAGTGCATTCGGTTCTCCAACACAAAATTTGGAAAAATATCTAGCAAGTATCATGCAACCAAACGTCAAACTTGCGGAGTCCTATGCTCAAAACTCAGAACATTTGATAAGGATGATTAAAGATTCCCAACTAGAGAATACAGACATACTGGTAAACCTGGACATTGTCTCACTGTATCCAAGTATCCCCATAGACGAGGCCCTGGACCTAACTTCGATGAACGAAGACTTTCCACCATTTGTGGGGGAACTTTCCAAACACTTTTGAAGGATACATACTTTTCTTTCAACCAGCAGATCTACAGACAGACCGACGGTGCCCCAATGGGATCATCTTTATCACCCGTTATAGCCAACCTGTTCATGACCGACTTCGAAAAAAAGGCATTGGCCAACGCTCCTTTAAAACCTAAACTTTGGAAACGCTACGTAGATGATATCTTTATAATATAGTCTCACGGAAACGAACTTATAAACAACTTCCTAACCCAGTTAAATGAAATCCACCCCAGAATACAGTTCACTCTGGAAGTCAAACAGGATAGAAAACTGCCATTTTTAGATCTCCTCATTACAAGAAAACTTTCTGGAACACTTGAATACACAGTATATAGGAAACCAACTCATACCGATCGATACCTCAACGCTAAATCCCATCATTATCCTTCTCAAATCCAAGGAGTAGCGAACACCTTGATTTTCAGATCCTTCCGACTGACACTACCAGAAATACGAAGCGAGAAACTATCAAAAAACAGCCCTTAGACAAAATGGATATTCAGAAAATTGTGTCAGGAAGGCCATTCGCCGTCAGGAACCCCAAACACGACGAACAATAGAGGATCATGAACCAAATACACTAAAGGTCCTGCTACCATACGTAAAAGAAATCACAGATAGGATAGGCAGACTACTAAGAAAACATAAAATCAGAACAGCCTACAAGCCGCACAAAACTGTTGCAAACATCCTAAAGAACCCCAAGGACAAAGATAGACTGGAAAATCATGGGGTATATAGTATCTTGTTCCGACTGCAACAGAGCATACATAGGACAAACAAACAGACAAATATCAGCCAAAATACAAGAACATAAAAACGACTTAAAAAACAAACAAACCACTTCCGCTCTGTTCCAGCACCATCTACACAGAGGACATAAAATTAATTTTGAAGCAGCCAAAGAAATAGCGAATATTGAAAACTACAAGATCCGAACAATCAGAGAAGCCCTTGAAATAGAAGGAGTAGGTGAGCTAAATACGCGAAACGACGCTGGCAACAGTCCAAAAGTATGGAAATCCGAGGATTGCCGAGCGCCACAAATAGTCCCGAACTACCCTGAGATAATCTGCGCAGTCGATTTTGGCGAAACGTCGTGACTCTTCACAGAATCAACGGATGGACATCCGGAATGATTTATGATATATGATATATATATATATATATATATATATATATATATATATATATATATATATATATATATATATATATATATAGCTCTTAATTGCTAACTATTTATTACTATAATTAATAATTATAGTAACATTAGGTACGTTTACAAATTCGGATGCTTGTGCATAATTATTTTGCATAATACTTTCATGTTATACACTATTTAGTAGCTATTGAAGTTCTCTTAGTGTATTATCTATTATTCATTAATTGAAGATTTACAATTTCATGTAGTCCAGATAAATATGTTAAAGTAAATATATATATATATATATATATATATATATATATATATATATATATATATATATATATATATATATATAATATATATATATATATATATATATATATATATATATATATATATATATATATATATATATATAAATGATTAGGGATTAGAATCTCATTTTGAACACTGATGCAGTTTAGTCGATTTATCTTCTGTATTTTCCTCAAAATTTAAGTACTGGTAACTACCATCTACAGCCTAATATCCTACAACATGGTTAGACTCTAATATGACAGAATAAATTGCGGAAACCCTATTACAAAAACTACTTCGTTATTCCAGCAATTGGATCAAGGTATTATTGATGCCCTTAAAACTTATTAATCAAGATCATCACAATAGTTTGGTGGAAATAAATTCGTGTAATGAAAGCTTGGAAGCAATTTTCAATTAACGACTGTTTTGAAATCATGAACTAAGAACTAAAAACATTAATGCTATTGCATGTTGTAAAAATATTTGGCCATCGTCAGTTGAAACAGAAAACTGGCTTGAATTGTCATAAAATTAATTTGGTGACATACTAAAAGCCTTCGTTAGTTTAAATATAGTGCCTTGATGTCAATAAAGATATTGATACGTGCTTTATAGATTATAAAAAGGGCTTCCATATAGTAAGGTGGAGCTACTAAAGAAAAAGCCAATAAATAAAATTTGAGGATAATTACGACCTTATAATATATAATTAAGACCTTATATTAACCTATTATAGAGAGCTTATATGATGAATGGAGAATTAGATTTGAGGATAATAGAGACCTAATAGAATAACACAGGTCAACAAATTTAAACTTTTTTGAGGTAACATTGATGAAAACAGTTATATGAAGTATTTTGTAGTCCGAATCCGAAAAATGATAAGCTAATTACTGTAACATGTACAGTTTTTTTGTTACAGGGGGTCGGTGGTGGAAAAGAAGGAGACAGCATATTTTACAATCTAATATTTACTTACTATAAACAAGCAAAACGGGTTAAATATATGCAAAGGCATTATTGAGGATTATGTCAATAAAGCATATATTACATGAGACGTAATATATTACAGCGACAAAAACTTTCACTTTTTCCAATTGTGTTCTTTAGCATCATCAACAAGCAGTAATCGCCCAACATAGATAGGTTCCAGGGTACCTAGTATCTTGCTTCCACCATCCTAATGTTCTGGTGAAACTTCTTTCCTTGTTCGTCGCCTACTGCACTCGACTTTTCGAAAGAAAACCCAAATGGTAGTGTAAAAAGTACATTTTTATTGACATACGACAACCTAAAAATCCTTTCACTACACTTACAAAACACTTCCAAACTGCCAATTAGTTTTCATTTATTTTTTCTTGAAGCTTCCTTATTTAAGATCCAATAAATATGCCTTCCATCATCACTTGAAACCATTACATTTTTTGTTAATGGCTTTGACAAAGTATTTCATGTTTTATTAATCTAAGCTTAATATGGAGAGGAGGAAGAAGCACCTTTTTTGGGTTAATCACGTTTTGGGTATCAGGTTCAAAACAAGTTCTATGAGGCCAATTTTTGTTATTGTAATGTTCTTTTGTTGCCCTTCTGTCCTACTGACACAAAAAATAGCACAGCAATACTTTGTAAAACCCCCTTGAAGCTCTATTAATATACCACTTCACCTATCACTTTTAAATCCCCACAAATATACCACTTATACTGTTCATATTTGACGTAATTTAGTATGGTTGCTAAGTTGTTATAGGTTTCTTTCATTGTTACTGAATGGGCTAAAGGAATAGATGTATTTTTGTTTTCATTATGAAGTAAGACTGCTTTTAGGCTTTATTTCGACGAATCTTTGAAAATACGCCACTCGGAAGGTACATTTTCCATATTAAGCTCATTCATTAAACCATCAATATCACAACACACATAGCGATCCTTCCATTTTATAAAAACATGAAACTGTTACATTCTATTTTCGGTAAAGTGAAACACTTGCATTTTTATCTAACAGTTTCCACTCTTGAAGTCTGGAACCAAAAGTTTCGATTTTTGTTATGACAATACCAGCTCAGGTACTAAGTCATTTAATTCATTCTGAGTTATTAAGTGAAGTTCACTGGTAAAAATATTGGGTCTCAACTGGTGATCTCAGCAAGTTATGGATCAGATCCTGATGAAGAATTAGAATCACCGGCAAACATGTTGTTCAGGTTTAAAGGACAATTGGTACCAGTAGTTTTTGACTATGAGGGACTGGCCTAAGTGCAGAAGGCAAATTTGAATGCTGAATTTTGTCTCTTTGCTTTTTTGAAACCCCTTCTGTTTAGTGATACAAAAGTAGCAATCACTTACATGGTCAGTAGGTTCTATCCACACCATAGGAACAGCAAACGGCATAGAATTTTCTTGCGATGAACTAACTTTACTGAACTAAATTTACGTGACAACTGATACAGCAAATATGATGAGTCCAACTTTTCTTTTGATCTCCAATTTGGCCCTTAAAATATAAAAGATAGGCTTTTGTGACCTTAAAATAAATCATCCGCATATATAAAAAAAAACTTATTCGATTTTTAAAAAATCGACAGCTAAAACTTGCCATTTTATATAAAATTGACTTGACTGTACTCTACACACTTGACAAACACTTGACTATACTCTAAACGAGACAGAAACAAACTAAACAATAGAAAACAATAAAACTGCCCTAAAAGGTTCGCATAATACTATAGAAAACCCGCTTCTATAGTCTTGTGATAATTCCTATATTATCCAGTCTAAAATCACATACAAATTATTTCAATAACGCCATGATATAAAAGAGAAGCAGGTACTTGATAATGGGACATGCTAGGTCATTTCTGTGAAAAGGTGTTTTAATAACTACCTAAATGAAATGCAAAATGAGTATTCTCATCAATGTTACAAAAATCATGTCGACATTAAACAGCTAGAGTCGGTGTAGAAGAATATACAAAAGACATACATATAAAGCGAGGAGTAAGGCAGGGGTGTATCCTCTCTCGGAGACTTTTCTAATATATATTCAGATATCATCATTCAGGAATCACTGTGAGGAGAAACCTTCGGCATGGTAGTAAATGGAATTCTCATTAATATATAAAGTATGCCGATGACAGTCGTATTGGTGGAAAATATCGAGGACCTATCAACAATGACGGAAATAATAAGAGAAATCAGTAATCTCAAAGGATTAAATATGAGCCTAAAGAAAACAAAATATTTGTGTTCATCGAAATCATCCAATAAAAATGCATAGTTAAAAATATACAACATTAATATTGAGCGATTGGATAAATACAAATATTATGTTGAGCTTGGGTTAATTTTAAGAATGATAACATTGAAGAAATAAAAGTAAGATGACTGTGTTTTAAAAATTCAGGCGGTTTTACAATCGGTCTAGATACAGTCATTTGTTTTTTAAGTTGGTATGACTGTCCTTGTCCGTTAAGTTAGAAATTATAGCGTTTTTTGTAATCCTAACAAATTTTTGCTGGCGATTTTTTGAAATTGATAAATTTATCGAACTTAATCGAGGATAATGGAGGATAAATTTAATTTTCTCTAAAGAGAGACATTTCTTGTGCCGAAGCATTAAAAATGTTAAGAAAGTTTTACGGTGATGAAGCTATGTGAAAAAGTGAATCAAAGAAGAAAACATTCTCAAAATAAAGCATTTTCTACCGATTAAATATTAGAGATAACACAACCAAATTTATAGTAAAACAATTCACATTACGATTCTGCATTACGACAACGCACCATCGTACATCGCAATGATTATTCTGCAACAATATCTATATTTAAAAAGGCCGTCCTACAAGCAATTTTATCAGATATCGCATCGTGTTATTTGTTTTATCTTCCCTTGATTGAAGAAATCACTTCGAGGATACCGTTTAAGTGCATGGAGTTTACACATCACAAAGGAAATACCAGAAATCGAACACAAAAACTGTTTCAAAAGCTGGCAGAAACGTCGGAATAAGTGTATTGCAGTGAGAAGGGATTACTTTGACAGAGAGAAATAAATCTGGATGAATAAATTAATATTTATTTAATTTATAATTTGTTTATTTATAGTCATCTTACTTTTTGATAGGTGTGTCTTCACATCCGATAGGGGTCGCTGTCAAACGAACTGTGAGTTTGCACGCCTATATTTTCAAAATTATTCAGTATAGTCTAGCATATCGTCATGGAACGTTTAACATTAGAATAATGCTTGCAAATTGTCAAAAAATATCGAAAAAACGCTGAAAAAAATGTCGCTAAATGTCCTGCGAATTGGCCACCAAGGTCATGTGATTTAACATCTTTAAATTATTTTCTTTGGGGTTACGTTAAATCTTTGGCCTATGCTGATAAATCAGCGACCTTTGACGCCTTGGAAGCCAAGATAATTCGGACAATTGCGGACATAAGACCACAATTGATTCAGTGGTCTGAAATTGAATTGACAGAATACGCTTTATCAAAAGTAGCTATGGCGGACATTTGCCTGAAATGGCTTTCACACATTAATGCCATTGAATAGTATTTCAGATAAAATAAATAGTTTCAAGATATCGAATATAGTAGTTATATTTTTATTTGAATTTAAAGCTCGGACGCACTAGAACAGTCATCTTATATAAAGAAACAAAACCAAAATTAGTTTATTTTAAATAACTGATAGTGTAATTATTCTGAATTATTATTTTAGATGAAGAAAAAGGAAGAAATATACAAACATCAATTATTATTCGAGAAGCTGCAACCATTGATACCGATATGTGTTCGAAAAAAACACCGTCTGAATGGAAGCGCTTTCTAATTTTATTAAAGAAACAGTTGGTGTACGTTTACAGGGATTGGGTAAGTTTTTCATAAAATAACGGAAAATCAACAATATTTTCGTTCATTAATAATATTACATTGTAATAAATACATACTAATTTTATGTGAATATATTACAAATACATTTACTAATAAACAATATTTATAATTTATTAGTAAAGGTTGATTGTAACACGATTGTAGCATCTGATGAGACTTTAACAATTACAAGGAACCAATTCTTCTTTTGGAACCTTCGATGTGAAACACTAAATTCTAAGAGACTTAACACCAAACACTAAATCACTTTAACTTTTAAACGTGCATTTCGTTAACCATGTTAGCACCTTCAGCGAGAAATGAAATAATGTAACTTTATGTTTAATGATAATTCTGTTCGAGCTTAAGACAAAAAAGTTAGGAAAACGGCAATGGAAAGATGGGAATATGCAAGATGGGAACCGTCAAACCTTCTCTAGTTTTAACCCGACTAGAAAATATGATACACAACGCAAAATGCCAAAAACGTTGTGCAACTCCTCAACGTGGCGGAAACCTTACCACACAAACTCGAAAAGTGAGATCCATATTCATATCAAAAAAGGTGAATCGTGTGGGAGACTCGGACTATTGAGCTGAAAGCATCGTATTCCAAACTAATAATAATATTCGTAGGATCATAAATTCGTAAATTGTTTACCATCAAGATGGTGTGAGATTCTGGGAGATTCTCTACAATAAAACAAAAATTATCAAGAAACAAGAAACTTCTAAAATATCTGCCTAACAGATTAATAACTTAATAAATCGGCAAAATAATTGTACAAGATTTATTTATTGGACCAAAAATAAAACGGACGTTAAGTTATGAAATATCTGAATTGCATAAAATTTGTGACTGCCTGAAATAAATTTTTCAACTTACAACAAGAAAAGAGAAAAACACACTCAGTAAAACATTCTACAAGAATAAAATTTAGTATAAAGTAATGCCTCATTAACTTCAGACCGTTTGGGCCACCAGATCTGTGAATTTGTTAATCGTAGACGATTCTCACCGGTTTCTACAAGGGCTGTTCAAAAATATACTAGTCAAACCAAACCAAACGAGGTTTCCATTTTTAAGCCTACTTTTATTTCTCAATATAGTCTTCCATAAGTTTAACACAGTGTCCAACATTTTTGCATTTACGTCAGTACATTTCCGGAAGATCTGCAGATTACCCTTCTATAGCTGCTACGGCTTCTTTATTGAATAAAAACGTGTACTTCCAAGAATTTTATGAAGCTGGTGTTTATCAGAAATTACACAAGTCAATAATTTTAAACTTTTTTGAGGTAAGATTGATGAAAATAGGTGTATATGAAGTATTTTGTAGTCCTAAATCCGACAAAAAAATGATAAGCTAATTACTAAGTAACAAGTACAGCTTTTTTTGTTACAGGGAGTAGGTGATGGAGAAAAAGGAGACGAAATATTTTTACAACCTAATATTTGTTTAATATAAACACGTAAAACGTGTTAAATCTACGCGAATTCATGACAAACTGAGGATTATGTGAATACAAAATATATTACATGAGATGTCATACAGCGACAAAAACTTTCACTTTTTTCTCTTATTTTCTGTAACATCATCTCTTTTTAAAAACCAGCAGTAGTTTCCCAACATAGATGGGTTCCAGCGTCCTTGGTGTTTTGCTTCCATCATCCTGATGCCCTGATAAACCTCTTTCTTTGTTCGTCGCGTACTGCACCCAAATTTTCCGGAAAAAAATCTAGATGGGAGTCTAAAAAATGCATTTTTAAGGACATGCAATACACTAGTATTTCATAAGCTTTCAAGAGCTCATCTATGAGTGTTTTTATAGTTTTCATCTTTCTTGTTGTCCAGAAATCCTTTCACTACACTTACAAAACACTTACAAGCTACCAACTCCTTTTCATCCATTGCATCCAATGCTCTAAATTTACGTGACAACTCAAACAGCAAACATGAGGAGTCTAACTTTTACTTGATCTTCAATTTGGCACTTATAAAAAGATAGACAAAAACAAACTAAACTATAAAAACAATAAAACTGGCCTTAAAGGTTTGTAGAATACTGCGGAAAAACCCCTTATATGGTCTTGTGATAATTCCTACATTGTCCGGTCCAAAATCACATACAAATAATTTCAATAACCCCATAATATAAAGGTGTTTTAATAACTACCTAAATGAAACGCAAAGAGAGCATTCTCATCAGTGTTCCAAAAATTATGTCGACCTGTGTTATTTCTATTCAGCGGCCCATAAGGCTTGCGCGTGTATGCCAGGTATGTATTGCATTCTTCAAAAAATTCAAGCTCTATCTGATGCCATCAACTTTCTTGCTGATGCTTTTTGCGTTCTTTCGGGTACTTCTACATAATCCTTAGTTAAAATTTCAAAACTTGCCTATATATTCAGCTATCTCACGTATATTTACTCGTATGTGTTCTAAAGCCATAAACAATGCACGTTTGTTCTTTAATGCTTATATACCACGTTTGGATCAAGCAACTTCATTTTTTCACATTGTTATTATGCAAGGGTAGCCTCTTTTAATATACTTATCATGAGCGTATGGTAAATACATGATAAATGTTTTAACTTCATAAATACTAAATAGTGACTGATTACAAAATTAAAACTAAAAAAACTATAATCTCGGTACTCAAGAGATATTCGTGACATAAGAGGTGTATCAGTAATGGAATGAGACTGGTAGCGTGGCGTTCGATGTGATAACAGTGTTGACTTTCCATTTTTACGGAAGGCAAACAAACATCTAATGCCTCTTTAATAAGAGTTTGAGCTGCTTAGAATCACTTGGTAGTCCGTAGTAAATCTTTTCATGAACAGGAAATTGCTGGTGCGTTCTGAAATTGAATGTCAACAATTTCGAGCTATCAAGTTTTATTTATTTCAGACTTGGGCATTTTAAATTTATCCCAAAATCTTTTTCGGAACAATTTGCGCGTGGATTTTTTGCATCCTCAAATCACTGGTTAAAATTTGATGAACGGTCAAATTCGGCGGTTCGACGTTTTCTCTTTAATCGAGTTTCGGCTTTTTGAGAATGCCCTAAGTCAGCTGAAAACTTGACAAAACACTATTTTCAATCACCCCGTTTATTTCCACAAAACCGAAAGAATGTGCTGAAGGTCTAGTGCTATCCACCAGTGTCATTACTATATTTATATATCGTGTATTGCACGTGTTAGTAAGACAAAAAGAAGATTGATTAAAGTTAATAGCAGTATGTATGTTTCAAACTAGAAACAGTCTGTTTACTAGAATATCATCACCATGAAAAGCTTTAAGCCAGCGCGACACAATGATCCACCTGGCCAGGCCAATGTTTGATCCAATGTTGGTTCTTCTTTCACACATCACAAGTGGGCATCCACACATTGGATCTACACTAGGGGTCGCCAACCCGTCGATCGCGAGCTACCGGTAGCTTGCGTGGACAAAGTCGGTATCTTCTTATACCAGTTTAGGTATCCTCAAGTCAAAAATGTGTTTCCATTATTGCATTAAACACATTTAGATAGCTCTCTCTATTTGAATATTATTAAAGTAGCTGAACACATTGAAAAGGTTGGCGACTCTTGCTATACACAATACCAACAACGAATCAGTAAATGGCTAGCACAAACGCCAACCTTTGCCAGAGCCTTCACAAGCGCCAACTTTACCATCCCCATATTGGCCAAGTGACGCTTATCATATCGTATGGCCAATGTGTAGCGCCGGCTGTAAACAAATAACGTTGTAACAATAATCCAATTGAAGGCAGTTATATTAATTTCTAACTCTTACAGAGTTAGTAATTAATTAATTAAATAATTAATAAAATAAATTAAATAATTAAAAAAATAATTAATAAAAGATAAAATGCAATAATTTAATTTGTTTAAGGTAGATTGTACAAACAGATTTTCGAACAAAATCATGTTTGGTTACTAATTGCTGTATATGGGGTGAAGAAAAATCCAATCACCACATCCGCAGAAGTTTTGAGATTAGATTGGCGCTACGGTTAACCTTAAAAACCATAATATTGAGAACTGATACATTTTTGTTTCTATAATTGAAACATATTGATCTGGATGATACGTGCTTACATCAAGATGGCAGTAAACCTCATAGATATGCTTAAATAACTGATTTGTTTAACACAAAATATTTTTAACGTGTTCTATTAAGTGGCTATTAAGATTGACTGCTGAAATTCTGCCGCTTGATAGCCGAGGATTAGTTTATTTGGGGCTAAATTAAAGAAAATTTTTCTGAAAATATTATATAAAACGATCTAATTAATATTTGAATGATTTTGGCGTGTTCATATAATTTTTTTTCTTTTTTTTTGGGTTTTTCGCCATTATCTAAAACTCAACAAATATTAAAAATATCTGTTCTTATGTAAATAAAGAATAACTGGGTAAAAACAAAAAAAAAACCAAACGGAGACAAATTTATTAGTGATTCTTTTCTGTAATAAATGTGCCTAACGAACAAGATTTTAAAAAAATATAAAAATGTTCTAAAATAAATACAAATTTTTGAACGTTGTTTCGGGAAATATTCTCCTCCCGTTTTCACAGCGAATCTAAAAATAAATTATATTAATCTCTATAAATAATGCAAAGATAGGAAGTAAAGATATTTTTTGTATATGTCAATGATACTTATTATTATAATTATAATAATTATAATTATATGTTATTATAATATATTATAATTGTCAATGTAAGTATCATTAACATACACAAAAAATATATTTACTTCCTATCTTTTCATTATATATAAAAAATTATATAATTATTAGTTTTTTGTTTTTGGAGCCACGTTAGCTGTGGTGTCTAAGGCGTCAGCCTTACGATACGGCCGTTAATGTGGAGCGGGTTCAAATCCCGTACTAGGCAAAAAAGTTTTTCTCAAATTCTTGTGAATGTTTCTAGGTAAGAGTGTAAAATCTGACAAGGAATCACCCCTCAGTCACGCCAGTTCGAGGCTGGGTAAGGCCGGATGCCTTCTGAGAGGTTTTCTACGTTGGTCATTCGCCAATCGGTAGGTTTCTCGAGATACTTTCGGTTAAGCACAAAACCAATTGATAGTCCGAGGGAGGTGCTGACCGGGGTTTTCGGTAGCTGATGACCGTGGTTCGGAACCCACGTTAAGCTGTAGGTCCAGTCGCTAAATAGCCTTCTCAGTTGTTGATGCGCCTCTAATCCCAAAACTTTACTTTAGATTATTTTTTAGATTCGTTTTGAAAACGGGAGGAGAATACTTTCCATTCAAAAGCTTGTATTTATTTTAGAGCATTTTTAATTTATTACAGAAAAGAATCTGAGAAATTTGCCTCCGTTTGGTTTTAAGGTTTTTTACCTGGTGAATCTTTATTTACATAAGAATAGATATTTTTGACATTTTTTGAGTTTTAGATAGTGGCGAAAAACCCAAAAAAAAAGAGAAAATATAAGAACGATCCAATATTTAAATGACAACATACGGTGTATCACTGATCAGAATTAATGATAATGGAATGAACACTAAGAAAATAGTTAGTATTTGTAACGGAGTAAGAGATGATCGTTTGTAATATAATATTTTTATAATAAATATCCTTTATACCATTTTTCGTTAGAATTAGTTAAAAAGTTCCTTTTAGAAGAATTTAACTTAGAACATGCAACTCCATCCGATTGAGCCCAAAGTAAGATCTCCAAAAAGATTCACGAGGAATGTTGGAATATCTTTCCCACATAAATGTATAGAATATACATTTCTCCATTCTAGAAAATTTCTAGACAAAAATGTCTATATGTAAAACACGTAGTCTAAGAATATGAAAATTAGAGAGGGATTGTAGAAGAAGAAAATAACAAACATATGTGTATGGAGAAATATCTAGCAATGAACTCACACAAAGCTTAAAAACCAGATTGCATTAGCATGCAGAAAAGTAGTTTTCAATATGGCAGGACCAACGGGAACTTTCTTTTTCGAATTAATACCACATGACATTACAATTCAATGTATATTACCAAAAGCTAGCACATTTCGATCAACTAATTCATTATAATTAATTAGATATAGCAAGTCCTAAACAATTACGTAAAATACTAAGTATTTTCTGGGTTTTTACCTTTCTATTAAGATTATATTCATAAAAGTTCATTATATTCATATGTTTTTTTGATTTCAGACGGTGGCAAAATTAAAATTCTTACTCCATTTCCTCGTAGGATTATTTTTAGGCGTAACTTATCAAAAAAGTGGTTACGACGCATCGAGGTCTATTACAAATGTATCATTTTTCCTTGTTAGTATTGTTTATTTAAGTTACACTGCCCTTATGCCCGCTGTTTTAAGATGTAAGTATATACAATCAGTAATTATATATATATATATATATATATATATATATATATATATATATATATATATATATATATATATATATATATATATATATATATACTAGTTGTACCCGGCCACGCGTCGCTGTGTAATTGATTATAAATATTTATATTTTTTAAATATTTTAGTTCCATTAGAAATAGCTATATTAAGGAAAGAGCATTTTAATAGATGGTATAAATTGAGTACATATTACGCATCATTTTTGGCGGCGGACACTCCCTTACAGGTAAACATTAACTTTTTTAAATGAAATAACTTTTTCTCATTAACTTTTTATTCTGTAATTAAATTATAAAAATATAACAAAACAATTAGTTTTACGAGGTGTGTAAATAAGTAATGAGATTTATTTTTTATTCACTTGAAATTACAATTCTACATTGCCTCCTTCAAACTAGTTGCACTTTTTATAGCACTGTTGGAAATCAGATACTTCAATCGCCTTCAGCTCGTCGTTTACGGATAATTTTAATATTCTCTAATATCCCAAAATGGTGTCCTTTGAGGCGAATTTTCAATCTTGGGAAAAAATCACATGAATTCGATTATGGTAAATAGGTGGGTTGCGGAGCCATAATGACTTTTTACTTACCAAAAACTCGTTAATTGGAATCGCTGTTTACAGAATCCAGAATTGTGTAGGTTCTAATAATCATTATCAGGGAAGAGTTGAATTTGACTCACACAACCGTTCATCATATTTTGATCAATGAGTTGGAGATGAAGAAAATCTGCGCGAAAATGGTTTCGAAAAACCTCTCGCAGGAACAAAAGAACAGAAAAAAGAAAATGTCTTTACATTTTGGGATGGCTTGAAAAGGACCCTCGTTTTCTTGATCGTGTCATTAGTGGTGGTTTTTGATCGTGTCATTGGTGGTGGAAAACGAATCTTGGTTTTTTTAATACTACCCAGAAACGAAGCTCCACAGCCAGAAATTGCATAGTGCAATCTTACCACGGCCAAAAATAACCCAGAATGAGCAAATCAAGATCAAAAGCATGTTGATTTGTTTTCTTGATATCTAGGAGTTCGTCTACAAGGAATTTGTTTTTTTGAATTGGTTCTTGTAGTTAAAGGGCTTTCGCTGCGAGCTTCATCTTCAATCGAGTCTTGGCCTTCTGAATGCCTTAAACCACCTGAAAATCTGGGTCCTTCACAAAACACTGTGTCCATAGACCTGTTTAAGTTTTGTAAAAGTTTCCGTCGCACATTGCTCGAACTTGTAACTCATTTTTAGTCCGCGGCAGAAAAATCCGTCAACGATCAGTACGGACCACCAAATGACTGTTCGCAGTTCAAACTCGTACTGAAGATGCATCAGATTCTGACCTTCCGCCGCATCAAAAGGGAAGCCAACAGTGTTGCTAAACAGAACTCATTATTTTATTTACCCACTTCATATATGCAATTAATAGTAATTATTTTCATTTTAAAATACGACAAAATACTTACATTGATATTGTTTTTATATACTTTTAGATAATATTTACGTTAGCTTACACAATAGGTTCATATACAATAAGCTCCCAACCTCTGGAGTTACATAGATTTGCTATGGTATTTTTAATCCAAATCATGGCGGCATTAATATCGTCTGGAATGGGAAGTTTTTTCGGAACCCTAGTTAATCCGGTGGTAAGTAATCAATATTTGTCTTATATAACCTGGGCGAATGTGAAAATTTATATATCCATATTAATTCAATTCAATCAATATTTTACGTCATATAACGTCAATAAAAAATTATACTTTATGTTTTGCCATATTCTTTTTATGTGTTGATATTTGATTGTTTTAACAAATCTTCAAGTTGCAACTTTGAAGATAATATTTTTGAAATTCAAAATTAATAGAGCGACGTTATGCAGATTCAAAATATTACTTTTGTACAGGCATTTTGAGAGTATTTTTTACGTACTTTGATGGTATTAACATGGTGAGAATTTGTAAACCAGGTGTGCTAATCATCATCATAATCACTCAAGCATTGTCTATCCGGTGAAGGATGAAGGTCTTCCCAGCATGTCTACAACTCGCGCGGTCCTAAGCTCTATCCTGTCATTCGGATCCAATATGCTTGATAATGTCATCAGTCCATCGCGTCTTCAGTCTTATTCGTGCATGTTTATGATCAAGCGATATCCATCCCAGGATTGCTTTGTCCATCTGTCCATCTGTCACACAGCCTGGCTGTATGGCCTGCCCACCTCCACTTAAATTACTTCGCTATTCCAATGATGTCACATACTTTCGTATGTTCTCTGCTCCATGTGCACGTCTTCCTGCCCGGCTTTGTAATGCCAAGCATACACATTTCCATTCCCCTCTGTACTACCCAAAGTTTTTGAACTGATTGTCATGTGATTGTCCATATTCTACTTCCGTATCTCAAAACAGACAGGACGTGCTGATCAAAGACTTTTCTCTTCAGACAAAATGGAAGTATTGTGAGGTATATTTCACATGCAAGTCACATTTGACATGGGAGTCTCATTTAACAGCCGTTTCATTTCCCGGGCGGTATTACTATCCATTGAAATCCTCTGCCTAAAATATATGTAGTGTGAAAGAATCAAAATACACAGTGGGCTAGTGGAAAATATTAAAAATTGTTTCCTTGTTTTTTGAATATTTTTAATATTCTCCACTAGCCCACTGTATATTTTCATGCATATCTGGTACCTGAATATAGGGCCTGGGTTTGGGTCCGAACGTTACGAACCAGCGGATGGCGTGAGCTGCATTTCAATGCTGCTTTCATCCGATTTGGCCGATTAATATGGTCAGCACCCTGATCAATCCTTCAGTTGCTTTCGAACGTACAACTCGAAGCCCAACTGATGACGGCTTAAGGCCAGAAACCGGTCTCTGGTGATGCTTGTTTGCGTTTGATGGCGATTGATAATTTTACGTGGAGCACAGGAAAAATGTTTTCCTTGTTTTTTCAATATTTTTATATAGTATATTTAATATGTAGTGATCCATATTATCCAAATCCCTCTCTAAAATAGAAATTCTTCTACCGTAGGCACATTTATTGAATATGATTCTTTTTCCGGTTTATTCTCAAGTCAACTAGTTCTTTCATCCTTTCCAGCGCTTGTATGTGTTTTTGTAGATCATCTGAGTTTTGTGACAGGAGAATGATATTATCTGCGAATTTGAGATGGCTTAAGTATGCACCATTGATGTTTATTCCATCTCGTGCCCAATCCAAATTAGGGAATACCTGTTCAAGGCAAGCTGAGAAATGAACTGGCGATATTGAGTTACTCTTTTAAATATCCCGTTCTATATTGACTTTAATATATTAATATAAATGCACACACGGGTGGCGAATGAAATAAGAGTAGCGGAGTATATTTTAATTGAACTTTTTTTTAGGTTGTTTCTAAGACAATATTAATTTCCCAGAATTAATTTACCGACCATTCAAAAGACGTATTATTACTGTTAATATAAACAATTATTTTATTCATAATTATACGTTGATGAGAATATAGGTGTTTCGGTTAATAATGTCGATTTTGCTAAGAGATGGCGTTACTAATACATTTGTTGATATAGATAAATTTGTTGGTATAGGTTATAGATTTCTAGGGGGAAGTTTAATAACCTACTTTCATTTGAAGAAAACGGCTGCTGAAAGTTTTTGATTGTTGATTGAAGCTTATGATGAAAATGCTCTAATCCAAAAAAAACACTTGGGAATGATGGTTTAAACGCTTTAAAAGCGGTGATTTTTATATAAAACACAAGAAGCGTCTAGGGCAGCCGAAAAAGTTTGAAAACGTAGATTTGCAAGCATTATTAGATGAAGACTCAACTCATACATTGAAACAATTGGCAGAAGCATTGAATTTTTCCCACTCCAGCATTTGCGAACGTCCACATGCATTAGGAAAGATCGGGAAGGAAGGAAAATGGATTCCATATGAATTGAATGAATTGTTGAATTACGAACTGCTGAAACGTGGTGAAACGATTACTGGCTATCGATACCAACAACAATTGATAAAATCCAATCCAGCATTGAAGGAAAAATGACCAGAATACGCCCAAAGACACGATAAAGTTATTTTTCAACATGACAATGCTCAGACCCATGTAGCAAAATGTGTAGAAAACTATTTGGGAAACGTTAAATGGTACATCCTACCTCACCCGCTGTATTCACTGAAATTAGCTCCTTCGGGCTACCACTTATTTGGATCGATGCAGCACGTATTTTAGAACAACACTTACATTCTTACGAATATTGAAAAAAATTGGCATAATTAGTGGTTGGTCTCAAGGAATCAAAACTTGTTTTGGCACGGAATTCATTCTTTGGCAAAAATATAAGAAAATGTAGTAGTCAATGATGGCCAATACTTTGATTATTAAGGTAATTTATTTATGTTATGGAAATAAATGCTCAAATTTTGCGACAAAAATCGACATTAATAACTGGAACTCCTGTTATTTTAGAAGAAATTGCGTGGTTAAAAATATAAGAGTAATTTTTATTACAAATCATAAAAAAACTAAAAGGTGTAATTCTATCTAGATGCTTACCAAAGCTTAGTACTTTGTAGCATGGCTTCTATTCTGAATTATTGATTAACATCTTGCCATGGAATCGATTAGATGTCCGCATACTTCAACAGGTATTGAAAACCACGCTGTCTGCAAACCAAGACCACAATGTCTTCTTGTTTGCTATTTTTACAGACATCGTTTTCCTTTCCAAAGGTTTCTTTTCGTTTTACTTTCCAAATTTTATATGGTTCCCTAATCTGACTTTTCTTATTTCATGTCTAGCGGAATACAACTGATATTCTGACAGAATTTTTGTTTTACTCATGAGTTGACTAATTCATTATCATCATCAGCCGGTGTCCATCCATTGCAAAATGAAGGTTCCATTGCAGGATGAATTTCGACAATTTTCCTCGCGTGAAATGCTTTAATAATCAAAAGGATACAAAAACTGCCTTTAACGATTTCCTGTTTTAAATAAACTTGTTGCTCGTAAGCAAAAATGTGTTATATATATATATATATATATATATATATATATATATATATATATATATATATATATATATATATATATATATATATATATATATATATTACGTATTCTCGAAGGTTTTTTATAGTACTGGAACTAAAACTATAGTTTACGTTTAATGAACAATTTTTTTCCAGAACGGGACATTTTTAAGCGCAGTATTGACAGCTGTGAATGTTTGTCTCGCTGGTTTTCTCTGCACGTTTCCACATATGAATAGAATTATGTACTTCATATCAAACTTTCTGTACATGAGTTTTTGCATGGAAAGTATTCTTCAAGCAATATATGGTTACAACAGAGAAAATCTAATTTGCCCGGAGGAAGAAGATTACTGCCTCTATACGAGTCCCAAAGAGTTACTACAAGAAGTCGGCATGGACAAAAATTCCTATTGGATCGATTTTGGCTGGTTAATACTAAATTTGTTTATATTTAGAACTTTAGGCTACTTAGCATTGAAATATAAATTAAGAAACGCATAGTAAAAAGTGACGAATATAGTTGGGTATGGGGTGAATGGTAAATAGTAAACCTTACGATTCATGTATTGTATAACTTTCAAATATTCTTGTTTCAAGAATGCTCACTAATGAATTTCTAAATTAGAATTAATTTAGCATTATGAAATGATAAAAAAGTATTATCATTGCCAGTTAATGTAGAACTTTGAAACAAGCACACCGATAAAACTTGCCAATTTTTAGATTCTTTGTTTGTATGTTTATGTACGTATGGTTTTGTCTGTATGTAGTAGATGTAGCCTTAATTTTCAGTCTGTCAGAACATCTAACATTTATTTAAATGTGTTCTAAAAGATTAAGTTATAGTCAAACCACCACATTTTCTGGATCTGCAGTAAACATATTTATAATATGTAATTTTAGTTAACCTTGATAAAGCTATTCTTCTAATTTTAACTTATTTCTTGAATTCTTAACAGAAACGATTTAATGGATTCAAGTTAACTTACATATGTTTAAAATACCTGTTGAAGTTAGTAGAATTTAAAAATATTAAACTATGTAGTTGTTTATTGCTAATTTTATTATTTAGCCAATATTTCAAGTATATTCAAAAATATTCATAACTAAATCTATTCAAAAACAAGAAAAATTTACCCTCATAGTCCTTTGTAGAGTATCTCTCATAACAGAGGCTCACAGTTGTATTGGTGCCGGGGTATTTGGAGCTGATTTCATATGAATTACATTAATTTTTGCCTAGGAGCTCAAATTTCTAAGATACAACATTTTAGTGAAATATACGTTTTACAATTTTAAGTTAAATCCACGGAGCAAATAAAAAAAACTAAACATGGAATTTTTATTATTATATTACACAAATATTATTATATACAAAGAGAGAAAAAAGTCATCGATGAAACCAACTAGTCACTGAACACTTCAGAAGCTTCTTTTCCGTGACATTCTTGAATATATTTTAAAACTTTCGCCCTTTTAAAACTCCAGAAGTTTCATGTGCATATCCCATCTTCTTTACAAAGTTACTAATAGTTTTTCTGATTTCCTTTAACGTGTATTATTCACATGTGTAGCAAAACATATTAGGGTGATTTACAAAACTTCTTCTACTTGAATTCATTTTATTTCTATTCAACAATACAAATACAACAATCTACAACATAGTACGTTTTAGGTTTAATTTATAACAACTCTTTCCGAAACACAAATATTACGCGAGACCAACTTCGATCTGCACGGCGAGAACTCACAAACTAACCTCAACTCTATCTAATGAATTTTCCTGGAACTAACTCCACGGGCAGACTGACAATAAGGCAAATATATAGGGACCAATTATTGTATAATAATTTTAGAACACCCGTACTTGAATGTATTGAATCGAAAAAACATTGATAGATAAGTGGATGTATCTAAAAAAGTAGAGCAGATAGAAAAAAATTGATTTCATATTTAGATTTAGCGCCCCAAATGTAGCTAAAATCAGTTCTAAAATCCTAGGCACCGAAAAAAGAAAACTTTTTTCTTATAGGCCTGTGTAATAAACCAGCAGTAATCAACCAAAATATCTTGGTAAAACCTCTTCCTTTGTTTATCACTTACTGCACCACAATATATATTGCATCTTAACTCCTAGAAGTACAAAAGATGTCAAACAATGTCTTTGAGGTTTCCTGTACTTTAAATGTTTAGAAAATTTGTTGCAAGAAATTTAAATGAATTTCAAGCATCTCTTTCATGACGTTGTAGTATGGAATCAAATTCCTAGCCCCACAAACATCCTTTCTCTAATTTTGGCACCAGGCCTAGTTTTAATAAAGAAGAAGGAGGCTGTAGTAAATTTTCTGGTGTTGGAAGTGTTGGTGACTTTCTTACTGGATATTATCATAATACTTTTACATCTAAGCATGATCGCAGTTTAATACATTTCTAGAAACGGTTCAAATTTCTAATGGTTTCTGTCATAGGGACTGCATTGACCGATTGGAGTTGATGGCAAATTGTTTGTAATATAAACTAACACAGCTTTATGACTTATTTTAGGTTAATCTACAAAAAGTTAATTCAAGTATTAATGTCCCTAAAGGCCACTAAATTATTCTTCATTTCAAAAGTTTTAAGTTTTTTTGAAGACTTCTTTATCTTCTAGTAAATTCCACACTTTCAACTTAGTTACTGTTTGATTCAAGAACAAATTCCTTTTGATAAAAGGTGAGGAAAGTGCCACTCTACCACTTTAATTATCTATACCTTTTAAAAGATTTTTTTTTCTCTATAATATGTTTGTTTTTAAATTTTGTGTTAATTAATGTATATCAAATGTGAACCGTGAGCCTACTTTTTATGTTTTTAACACATGTTACATAACTTTTGTCAACAAATCTGGTGTTAATGCAGCGATTTCAGCACGGATATTGTCCTTGAGTTGCTGTATGGTTTGGGACTTATTTATGCAAAGCTTTTTTTTGAAAAATTCCCATAAAAATTATTTGGAGCCGTCAAATCAAATTTGCATGAAAATTGTCAATTTGATGGAAGTAGTTTATGATGGCATTACAGGATTCTAATTGCTTACTATCGCCTGTAGGCAAAGGTCTTAAACAATTTGAATCTAATAGGAAACATGTGCAAGTCACCCAAAATTCGGCGTAAACTGCCCAATCGTTTATCGTTTATTGGCCCAATGCCCAATTGTTTATCGAAACTCCTCCAAATTCAATATTTTCAACGCTTGGCACTGTTTTTGGAGCTCTAATGCGGAGCCTATCCCCAACTGATCCGAAGTCTTGAAATTGCTTGAATAAACGATAAATTGTCCTTTTTTGAGACACCGGACAATTCGTATATTTTCGCCTAAATTCGCATTGAATTGCATTCATTGAACTATTTTTATACATCTGAATTAAAACAATTTCACTGCATTCTTTTAGCGTGTCTTTATCCATACTAAAACTTTCACGTCTGCATTACACAATAGCCAAACCAAAACTGTAACAAAAATCTCGAAAAAAATGGCGGTAAAATAAAATGGTAGCTTGGTACTGCCCTCACCCTTTTTAATAAAACACGATTCATTTACACAAATTCACGACATATTCCTCAAGCTTATTGTGTTCTAGAAATCGGACGGTTCTTAATCATACAAAGGTTAAAAGAGGACTAACCAAGAATTACAACTTAAAATAGTAAATAGGGGAATACCCGAGATTGCAGGGGAACTCCCGCAATTAAGTACGGGTATGGAATATTCGAGGGTCGTTCAATAAATCCCTAGAAAAAGATAGAAAAACAAATTATTTTAAGTAGATTTTTTTATTTTTCAAAATAATCTCCTATTAACTCTATACACTTTTCCAAGCGTTTCTTCAACTTTTTTAAGCCGTCTAAAAAGTAAGATTTCGGAAGGCCCTCAAAATAGGCATCTGGGCGATGACCTCCTCGTTCGATGTGAACCATTGTCCGCTGAGCCATTTTGTTAAGTTCGGAAAAAAGTCACTAGGGGACAAATCCGGTGAATACGGTGGATAATGTAATAATTCGAACTTTAATTTCATAATTTTGCACTAATAATTGCACTGTCTTGATGGAAGAGGAGCTTTTTTTTTCAAATGAGGACGATTTTTCTTGATTTCTTCGCTCAACCGGTGTAATAATACTCGTCGTTTTTTTTTTCCAAGTAATCGGAGTAGATGATTCCGCCTGCACTCCAAAAAAACTGTGACCATAACCTTGCCGGTGGATTTCACCGTCTTCGCCTTCTTCGGAGCCCGTTCGCCTTCAAAAACTCTGTTTTGATTGTTCCATTATCTCTGAGGGTAGTAGTATATCCATGTTTCGCCCACAGTTATGTATCGACGCAGAAACTCATCAGAATTGTAAGAGAGCCAAAAAAGCCCCAGAGTTGACAACACGATTGCGTTTATTCTCCAGGAATAATTCTCCTCCTGAGAGCAAACTCGGAATTTATCTATCACCGAAATATTTTTCACGCCAAATTTTGCATGTATAATTGAAAACACTGTACCTTGTGATAAACCTGTGACCTCAACTATTTCGTATGCTTTGATTCGTCGATCACTTAAAACTATGTCATGGATTTTGTCCATCACTTCGGGAGTAGTCACTTCCATTGGACGCCCCGAACAATGTTCATCTTTTGTGGATGTACGGCCACGTTAAAACTCATTTATCCAAATATAAATAGTTGCAAACATAGGAGTAGACGTGCCATAAACTTCATCCAACTCAGGTTTGATTTCTTTCGGTGTTGAGCCTTATAAAGTTTCTTGCTTGAATCGACAATAAAAATGAAACCATATGATGAATATAATTGAGACTTTGACATAATAATTGATACATAATACTTTGACATAATAATGCTTACTAAAAGCAAACCATTTCCGATGCTACGAGCGCCATCTCTTGGATTTTCTAAGGACTCATTAAACGAAAATAAAATAAAATACATAAGAATCACCTATTTGACCTTGGATATGTTTTGACTGTAGGCCAGTTAATGTAGTTAATGGGAATCTGTTATTGTTATAAATCCTTAGAATACATAGATATTAATTAAATGAAATTGTGATTACTTTTGTTTATTAATTCGGTTATTTTTATAAAATATTTATTTTTTTTGTATTGTAAAAATACACGACGATGTTGATACTATGGTGTACAAAAGTATTTGCGTTTTTGAGATACTTAGTTATTCACAGCTTAAAAAATCTACAGCTGTTTGGTATCATTTCTAGGTCTAGCAAATGCCGGTTAACAGTAGTGTGAGATATTCCTAATTTACCTAAAAGTATCCTAGTGCGTGTCCTAGGATTTGCAGCCACTGCTGCTCTTAAAACGTCGGCATCAAGAGAACGCGTTCGACCTGATCTTCCTCTATCTTCAAGACTCATATCTCCTTATAGGAACTTTTTAAACCACAACTGAGCGATGCAGATTGGTATGGCACTTTCCTCATTACGAGCGGGGCCAATCCATCTGAAGCCTTTGTTAAAATAATGTCTTAAAATTGTTCTGATTTTGCGACTTATTTCACTATCATTTTAATATTTTTTTTTAAACTGTGAACAGAATATTTTGCAGTGGAATCACTTTAAGATTGAAGCCGGAATGTTTATTTGTTGAGCCGAAAAGTTCAAATTGGTTTAAATTTCTGATGAGTGAAGAATAATCCTTTATTTATCAACAAAGGAAAAAAACCCAAATACTTTTGTTACACCGTGGTACATAAAATAAAAAAATTATATTATATATCTAAAACATTAGTATGTAAATAGTTATATTAGATCACAAGTTACAAATGGATTTGGTTTAAAATTTCACATCAAGCGGCTGTACTTTTATAAGAAATTTAATAAAAACATTTTTTAATTTGTTTTGTTGGGTTTTTCATTAAGTCCTTTTAAAATTCACTTTTACAGTTTTTGTATTTTATACCAATAATTTAGGTCGCGATAAAGGTTGTTTTTTTTCCAAATAATTTTCTCTTAACTTTAATTGGAATTGAAAAATAAAATATTGGGTGATGTAAATTGAACGCCGACTTTCTATTGATAATAAAACGACATTTTATTGATTTTATGATTGGATTTTTTATTAGGTATATACTCCTCGAATAAATATGAAAAATTATGTCAGATAAATTACACAATCTCTGATCTCAATTGTCGATAACATCGGATTTCGTATTGAGGTGGTCAACTGTTAGGGGATTGCTGGCATACATTTTAGATTTCAGATAACCCCACAAGAAGTTGCAAGAACTTGCTGGCCAATTGATATGGGCATTACTAAGAAATTGTGGGTGCAGTAAATAAACTGTTGCTCGACTTGTGATCATCGATCACTCGATGTGAACACTCACTCAATGGGCGAATCACACCAATTGCCTAAAATGCGTAAGTGACTCATTTGTGGTACATTTGCTTCTCATAAATTACAGAAGAATTTTATGAGTTTTAAATGCAACAATTTAACCGAAAGTCCGTTGCTCTCGAATTTGTAACAACACTTTCAGTACGCATGGTAAAATTCTTAAAGCATGTTATCCTACGTATATACTCGACAGGTTTTGAATCCATTACCGATCCGCCATCATCAATCTTTGGAAAGTTGAAAAGGTTTCACGTGTATGAGGACAGTTAATTAGTTAACATGCTATTAATTAATGCAGAGTGTCTTCAAAATCTCAGCTATACGCTGAACGTTTTCCTTTTCAGGTTCACCCATTGCTGAAATCATTTATTCGGGTATGGGGTTTTGAAAAATCCCGATAAAAATGATTCGAAGCCCTCAAATCAATTTTGCATGAAAATTGTCAATTTGATGGAAGTAGTTTGCGATGGTATTACAGTATTCTAATTGCTTATAATGGCCTGTAGGCAACATATTTTAAATAATTTGAATCTAAGGGAAACATGTGCAAGTCACTTCCCAAAATTCAGCGTAAACTGCGTGAAGAAATTTCCAATTGTGCACCACGTCGTCGAAGCGACGTTTCTGAAACTCCTCCAGAACCATTATTTTCAGCGCTCGGCACACTTTTGGAGCTCTAGTAGACGGCATATCTCTTACTGTTCCGAATTCTTTAAATTACTTGAATAAACAGGACAATTGCACTTTTTTGAGACGCCCGACGATTAGGATATTTTCGCATTGCGTTGCATTAATTGAACTATTTTCTTTATATGTAAATTAAAACAATTTTACTGCGTTCTTTTAGCGTATCTTTATCCAAAACAAGGCACTATGCATTACACAATAGCCAATCATCACAAAAAATGGCGTCAAAACAAAATGTTAACGTGGCACTGCCCTCATCATTTTTAATAAAATACTGTTCATTTAGATAAATTCACGACATATTCTTCAAGCTTATTGTGTTCTAGAAATGAAACTGTTCTTAATCATACAAAGGTTAAAATAGGGCTAGCCAAGAATTACAACTTGAAATAGTAAGTAGGGGAATACCGGAGATTACAGGGAAACTCCCGTAATTAGTACAGGTATGGAATATATTGGTAATTAGCGACAGAAAATAAAATACATAAGATTCATCTATTTTGACATTGGATATGCTTTGACTATAGGTCAGCTAATGTGTTTAATGGGAATCTGTTATTGTAAGAAATCCTTAGAACACATAGATATTAATTAAATGAGATTGTGATTATTTTTGTTTATTAATTCGGTTATTTTTATAAAATATTTATTTTTTATATTATAATACACGACGATGGTGATAGTAGGGTGTACAAAAGTATTTGCTTTTTTGAGATAATTACTTGTTCACAAGGGTATGTGGGGTACTCCTAATTTTAATGAAAGTTTGCCAGTGATTGTTCTAGGATTTGCACCCGTAGCTGTTCTTAAAACGACCTAATCTTCCTCTATCTTCAAGACCCATATCTCCCTACTGGACCTTTTTGAACTAAAGCTGAGCGATGTGAATTGATATGGTACTTTTCCCATTACGAGCAGTGCCAGCTGATTTGAAGCCTTTTTTAAAAGTGTCTTAAAATTGCCCTGGTTTCGCGACTGAAAAATGATTTCACTATCATTTTAATATTTTTTTAACCATAGATTATTCGCAGTTTATAACACTGATGACGGAATGTTTATTTGTCGAGCTAAAAAGTTCAAATCGCTTTAAATCTCTGAGGAGTGAAGAATAATCCTTTATTTATAAACAAGGAAAACACAAATACTTTCGTTACACCCTGGTACATAAAATAAAAAATTATATTGTATATCTAAAACACTAGTATGTAAATAGCTATCTTAGATCACAAGTTACAAATAGATTTGTAACTTGTGATCTAACATCTAATGATTTAAAATTTGACATCAAGCAGCTGTACTTTTATAATAAATTTAATAAAAAACATTTTTTACTTTGGTTGGGCTTTTCATTAAGTTCTTTTAAAACCCACTTTAACAGTTATTATACCTCATGCTAATAATTTAAGCGGCGATAAAGCTTGTTTTTTCTAAGTAATTTTCTCTTAACTCATTCGAATTCAAAAGTATCATATTGGGTGATCTAAATTGAACGCCGGATTTCTATTGGAAATAAAACGATTATTTTTTATTTTATGGTTAGATTTTTCTTGGATACATATTCTCCGATCAAATATGAAAAATTATGTCAGATCATTTGTACAATCTCCAAGATCATTTGTGGATAACACATCGGATTTCGTATTGAGATGGTCAACTGTTTGTGGATTGCTGGCATAATCCAGCTAAATTGAAAATGTCGGCTTTATGATGTAATAAACCAACTGGCTAATTCTCAGGGATGATAATAGTCAGAAAGCTCTAACTATTGCGTTAATTCAATTTTTTACGCATGAAAGTGAAGGTCTTCTCGAAATCTTTAATTGTTATGCACAATACTGAGTCGATATTCTCGAATTTGCAACGACACTTTTAGTAAGCATGCCAATATTCTCAAAGAACCTTATCCCACGTATACGGGGTGATTCAAGTTGAGACTTTTCTTTACATCGTATAATACTCGATAAAACAAACAATTTTTTCGAATTCTTAAAATATTCTTTATATATCTCTAAATATCTTTAACTATCTCTAAAATTAGGCCGCTACATCTTTTAATATTTTTAAAAAATTCGATCCCGGCCTTTAAAAAAATGTCAACAAATTATTATCTTATATAATTATTTATCGATGGCCCGCAAATTCAAAAAGAACATAAGACAAACTAATGTATAACGTTTTTTTGTGACTCATGCATTCCTTTCATTTTTTTATCGTGTGTTCTATTGTCAGTTTTAACGTGGATTTCTACTCTGATTTTTGGAAAGATGATAGTAAATAGACAATAGTAAATTAGTTGATATGCTGATAATTTATAGACAGTGCCTTCAAAATTCCAATGCTGCATCTCAGCTATACGCTGAACGTTATTCCTTTCGGGTTCATCCATTGCCGAAATTATTTATTCGTATTGTGTAAATGGCCACCGGTGATTTGAGGAAACATTGTGTAGCGGGTGAAAGGCACGCGGGAAGACCGAGAGTATCTGAAAACGCGCAACGGGAGGAACGTATTCTGAATATTGTCGAGGAAGACCCAACAACAAGTACAGTAATCCCTCATCAACCGTGGGGGTTTCGTTCTGAATAGAGGGCAGCGGTTGACAAAATCGTTAAAAAGGAAATAAAACAATTCCTGGAGCTTAACAGTTCGCTTAGCAGTTAGAGTAGCAGTTCGCACGAGATTGCGACGAAAATGCACCGCGCGATATAATTCGATTGAAAATTTAGTCTAGACGATTTCACAAGATAAAACATCGGATAATCAAAACCGCGGTTGACGTGGGATCATATATATACTCGAGAATGCACGGCAAGTTAAACTGAGCCAAAAAAAAAATATTTTATAACATTGGGGGAAAATCAGTTGTACTCATTTCATGTGCAACGAATTCAAGTCCTAGAGTCACACCACTCTAACATCTCGAATTTTTATAAAATCGTCTTCCCGATCTTCTAGAAAATGTGCCTTTGAATGTTAATCAGAACATGTGGTTCTTACGGGATAGACCGCCAGTCCATTTTAGTGTGAGAGTTTTTTGACATAACTTTTCCTAATAAGTGGGTAGGTAGTGGAGGGCCAGTTGCGTGGCCGCCTTCGTCACCAGATCTTAACTCTTGTGATTTCGTTTTATGGGGTTACATGAAAAGCATAGTTTTTAAAATGTCAGTTAATACAAGAGAATAAGTTAATGATCGCAAAGAACAGGCTGGTGAGACTATTAGAGAAAAATCTTTATCACCATAACGCGCATGCACCGACTCTTGTGTACCTCGCGCCCAACTTCGGAAGAATCATAGTTTATAATTAAATCATAGAATGACATGAAAATTTAAGAAATTAACAAAATTGTATCTCTTCGAATTAAAATACTCTTGGAAGCACTACATAACAACAGATTATAACAAGTTATTTCTATTAATGGCAATCATTCAGTTTATTGTATGTCAATATGCAATAATCTAATCAATGGCAATATGCAATAATCATATCTAATTTAGTGTGGTCGTCAACAGACTCCTTGCCGAAAGGATCTACGAGAACAGAGTGGAAAGTCAGATATTTTTCTAGATAATAGATGGCGGTAGCGAAACGGTGATTGCATTTCTGAAAAATAGTTCCATTCTACTATTAACTCCTAAATGTCAACCAGATATGATATTTAGGGGAGACCAGTGATGAGCGTAATAATTTTCAAATTTCTCGTAATATATCACAGAGCTTTTTGAATATCAAAATTCTAATCAGAACACATAATAGATTGGTCTTTCAGCTATCTTTTAACATCAGCTTAAATGCAACTGATATTAAAGATTTTGAGAAAAACGACGAAATAAAAAAAATGGAATTTGTTACAACCACCCCTGTCCTAGGGATGGTTGTGTAAGAGGATACTTAACATTTTAAATAAAAACAAAATTATTTTCATAATCAACATATTTATTTATAATCAGCCTTTTAGGTTTAAACCTTTCTAGGAAATATAACAACCTTCTAAAATAATTAACATTATTTAAAAATGAGATCTCAATCAGACAAACAATTATGGCACACATAATTTGTTTCGTTATTAGTGCAGTCATGCACATGAACCCACAGACAGACCTGCTGTTTGAAAAGGATTCCATATAAACTAAACATAAGCAATATTCGCTGTCTGAATTATCACTATTCTTAATTATTTCAGAATCTTTTTGTTCTTTTGTGTTTCATTTCCTTTTTATAGCTTTCTTAACAACTGAAGCCCTTGGCCTTTTGTCTCTTTAGCAGTCTGTAAAATGGGTTTCTTAACTTCTTTGGCTCTAAGTTTTCTTTCATTTTATTTTTGAATTTTAAGTTTGTGTGCAATATCAGTCATTATTGCTGGTGTTATTTCCGGCCTTTCCTGCCCTTTCCATTTTTCTTCCTGGGTCCTGCCTTTGGTAGGGGCTTAACTTCATTATGGCTAAACGATGTTCTCGTGACGTCCTGAACACTAGCTGAAGACTTAGATGGGATATGTAAATTATCAGATGATGTCAATGAAATAGCCACATCTACTTCCAAAATTGTTGTTGATGGCAAGGCCATTATTGGTGGCAAAGTTAATTCAGGAGGGGTTCTTGGCAGTAATGGTGAAGCTAGCGAAGCCGATGAAGCTACCAATGGGGGTGTTATTAATGGTATTGGTGAGCGTAACTCACACTCAGTCGAAATTGCTTGCATGCTTGATGATGATGTAGAGGGCATTGCAATCGGACGACTCGTTGACGGAATCGAGTCTGGTAGTGGAACTGTAACATCTGCTAACTGTCGATTAGTGACGGAGCTGGGAAAGAAGCCGACGTCTCTAAATACTCGTGTATTCACGGGTCATATCCCTTTGCAAGTAAGACTCGCCTGTATATTTCGCAGTGTTACGCCGATCAGAAAATTCTCGGGCTATACTGAGTATATCGTATATCATCATAAATTTCCTCGAGTTTGATCTCATCCAGTTGTCACAGCATGCATTGACGGGCTTTTTAAGAGGTTTAAATACAATGCAATCTAGCGGCTGCATATTGTGTGTGTAGTGCGGTGGGAAAGTCAAAACGACAATGCCAGAACCTCTACAGAAGTTAATATTCTTCAGTGCTATATGGGAACTTGTCTATGGGTCTATGGGTCTAAAAGAAGTCTATAGGTCTAAAAGAACAATGCACTTATTTTCTTTAGATGGTCATGAATGAGTCTTAAAACGATTCAAAAATATTTTGAAATCATCTTCCTGCATCCAACCACTTCCATTCACACTTCCAACTGACTCTTCGGAGGAATACTATTTCCAGTGGCGTTAACTGCAGTAGTTACTGTAACCAGCACACCACGTTCTGCATATGTGACTGAGCTTACTTACTTGGTGCCTCTTCCTGCTACAACTCTGTTTGGTTTTGGTACAATGGTTATGCCAGTTTCATCATTATTGCATAGAGTTGATGCAGTATAATTGTCTCGTCCGAGAATCTCAGTATAATGTTGGAAAAACAATTTAACGTTGTACTGATTGAAGCTCGTCGCTCGGGCAATACTTATTGTTTGTGGGGCTCTTATTATAATATCGAATTACCATGCATAAGCAATCTCAGCCAGCCACCAGTACATTCATTGGGCCTCCACCAGCTGGGAATTTCTTTATTATATTTAATTGCTAATTGAAATGCTAGCTTTCGTACTTCTTTGGTTGTTAATTCGTAATAAATTTGAGAACAATGGAGTAAATACTCTTCTTTTCGATACGTAGCCTACATTGGGAAGTTGTGTTGAACCTTCTTCAAGCGTTTTTTTTTCTTTTTTTGCACATACCTATATAAAGTTACATTGCACAGCTGATATGAATGCGCAGCGTATCGAAATGGTACTTTTCTGGGAAGTACTTATTCTGCAGCCAAATCCATTATTTATGCAGTAACTAAACCTCCATTACTTTGAAATATAAAAAATACAATACAATATGCCTTGAGATATTACGATCATAATGGGATAACATAAGTAACAAGCTGTTACTTTCATCACTTTAAATTTTCCCGAATATAACACATGCCTATAACTTAAAAACCATTATAAAGATACCGTTTCAAACGCCAAAATAGAAAGACGAATAGTTATGCTACTTTACTGAGACTTGACACGCAAACTTAAACCAACCATAATAAAAACAAACACAGTTAACCAACACAAGACTTACTTTGGAGGTATTTTTGGGGCACCGACTCGCTACGTCCACAACCTGACTGCACAGGCCCGTGAACGCAAATGAGGTAAGGGGTACTTCAAAATGGCGCACATCGGTGATACAGCCAACAGTGCAGCCAACATAATTCGTTCAGAAACAAACTCATTTGTTACGTTCATCCCGTGTTACTTTCATACCTGCCCTCCCCTAATTATGTTTTGCAGTCTTCCAAAGCCGACATAACATAATTTACACTACGTACATTTGTTCATTAATAGATCACCTAACGCCTTGCGAAACTATCTATACAGACGGTTCTAAATCAAGTTTGGGTGTAGGTTGCTCCTTTATCCATGATAATTCATCCTTCGGATACAAACTCCCTTCGTACACCAGTATCTTAACCTCTGAACTAGTGGCCATATATTACGCCCTCAAATATATCTCCTCTTGCGCCCATTTATCATGGGCCACCTGTGTCGATTTGTGACTGCCTGATGAAACTTGGATTAATCACTACACATCGGAAACGAAGAAAAGGAAAAAACCGGAAATGAAGAAAACGAAGGAAACTATCTTGCAGATCGACAGACAAGTTGTACTTTTTGAAAGGCAATACAAATTCGTGTTTCGAAAAAATAACAATATTTCATTTAAAAAACACATTTTGATAGTAAGTAATCGTCGTATAGATGTTTTTTTTTTAATGTTCGTGATACTTTTATATTTACTTAGCGAAACTAGAGTTTCTACGACCAGGAACTACTTATTCATTTGAATTATTTAATAGTTTTAAATTTGTTGAAATGTTATACACAATTTTGTTTCACGCTTGGCAAAACTTTTACCGAAACATTTGAATTGATGAAAAAATTGCCTATCTCGTACACATGTTTCGAGTGGTATAAGCGATTCCAGGACTGTCGTGATACTTTGGAAGACGACCCAAAGCCAGGCCGATCGAAAAAAAAATCGCGAAAAATGCTCGAAATGATCGCCTACGATGCGAATTCGATTGTTAGATGGCTAGCGGAGGAATTAAATATGACCAAAGGCATGATTCACGAAATTTTGACAAAGGGTTTACCCAAAACAAAACACAACGTGGGGGATTTTTTGGGAAAAAATAAGTCTGTGTGCTTCAACATCCTCCGTATTCGCCTGATTAATTTCTGTGTGACTATATCCTGTTCCGAAACTCAAACTGGCCATAAAAAAAACATTTTATGATGGTGTTACACAAGCCCAAGATGTCGTGACGAGAGTCATTGAGGCGATTCCGAAAAACGGCATAAAAACTCTATGCTAGTGTTGGTTAAACATGTCCAGAGGTGTACTGATACGGAAGGGAAGTATTTTGAATAAAAATAACTAATTTTGGCAAAATCACTAATTGATTTTTTTTTAATTTAAAAAGTTTCATTATTTTTCCGAGATACTGACTAATAGTGAAAATAGACTAAAATATATATTTGCTTGCTTGCTTGAGGTCACCTGAGGTAGACCTTTTGGTTTTGCTGCAAGGCAATTGCCAGCTCAATTTGTTAGCAACCCAGAGGTTGTCTGGCTCTTAGGCCATATCCAGGCCACCGACTATATAATTATTGTAGACGGGCTACCGAAATACTACTTCACTGACTTCACTGACTATTGAAAGATGCAAGATGCATTGATATTGAAAGATGCAAGTGGATATCACGGCGACTGACTCTCGACTCGTTTCACACGATGCGCACACCATGAGAAACGAGACGGAAGTGAAAATATATTTTTCTTTAACATTGTTGTACATTTGCCTTCGTCATTTTATCAATAATTACATAATTTGAAAACTGGTGTTAATCAAATGGAAATATTTACTAGAATTGTGTTGAAAATTGTGTAGAAAAGTGTTGGAAAGCATGCGAATTGAAAATTCAGTTACTGGAATATTTTCCAGATAGAAACGATCGAAAAGATGGGTTCTCAATCCGTTTGATGAAAATGTTGTTGCAGCTGTTGAATTACATATTCAGATTCACAACCAACTTGTTCAATATCGGCCGACAAAACTCCGCAACTAAAATTTTGAACTCAAGATTTAAATTAGTATTGGCTTACACAATGATGTGAATATGGAAGCCTAGTAATAGAAGCTTTGAAAACATGAATACCCTTCCCTACTTCTTATTTACGCGAAAAAACGTTCTCGTCTATGGTGGCTTTAAAAACTAAATATACAAATCGTCTATTATCACTGGAAAATAATTTGCTTGTGTGTGTTTGCAATGCTGATCCACGTATAGAAAAACAAAATCAACCGGCGCATTAAATTATTATTTCAAGCAACTTTGGCTATTACCTTATTTAAGTTTATTTTACTATGTTGTTATTATCTAGTAATATTTAATTTTCATTTTAACACTTTTTTTTAAATTAAAAATACTGTAATAAAAAGATGTTTCGTATATGTGTCTTATTTTTTGAACACATTGCGACCCCCTATATTCCTGAACTCGACCCATCTAGGGGTTGCGACCGCTAGGTTGAGAAAGGATGGTTTAAATTATCTCTTGGTTTATCCAATTTTCTTAAGTTATTATATAGTTTGGAAACTCCACTTTTTAACTCCACTTTTAATCTCCACTTTCTTCAAAATCTTGTCTAACCCTGGTTAACTGAGCATCAAGTGTTATTGTTTTTTGAAGAGTCGAAGATTATTTCGAAGTTCCCAAACTTATGTTTTCTAGATTATTTCTTCTATTGGAACCTTCGGCGTGAAAAACTAAACTCGGAGAGATTTACCACTAAACACCAAATCACTTTTAAAATTTCTCGATGAACGTTTCCCTAACCATGTTAGCAAGATCGGAATATAGATATAAACATCTCCTGATGATGCTAACATGGTTAGTAAAACGCGCGGCAAAAGGTTTAAAAAAGGGATTTGGTGTTTAGTAGTAAATCTATCTGAGAGTATATTTTCTAGTTAATCTATCCACATTGTTCTTATTATAACCATACACTTTGGACACCCCCCTATTCAATTTTCATTCATTGTTATTATTATCTTGGTTTAAATGAAAATTAATTAACTTATCCACCATAAATGGTTTAAATCGTTAGGAATGTATCTCGAAGAGGAGGGGTTTAACCTATTTTTGTTATTACTATTCCCCTATATATATATATATATATATATATATATATATATATATATATATATATATATATATATATATATATATATATACATATCCAGTATACCTCGCCTAAGGTACTGGACGGGTCACGGGTGGTGGATAGTGAAAGTTCCATTAGATATTAATGGACAGCTGCGAATATCTCAAAATAAGCAGCCCCGAACCAAGGCAAAAAAAAAAAAAAAAAAAAAAACTAAATCCACTTAGCGTCTGACTTGTATCAAGCGGCTGAGTGGTCAGCGTCTGTTCACCAGTGGTGCGGCTGATATTTAAATTCTGGAACTAACCCCTCCAGTCTTAACCTCTGAACCGTCATGGTTCAAACCTTTAATTCAAAGTACAAGATGAAGCGTTCTAGTAATTACAAAATTACCCCAGGAGGTAGACAATCCTCTGCCAGCTTTGCTGGTACAACCGGACTTTCGGATTCTGGGGCGTCCGGGCTTAAACGCAAAATCTTTCAGAGGGAATCGGAGACCTCTGGCCAACGTCTGAAACCGAAAACAAAAACTTTCTTTGGAACGCTAAATATCAATTCTCTCCTGCGTCCAGGAAAACTACACGAATTGGGGCGAACATTAAATCAGCAAAAAATCAAAATTTTAGCTTTGCAAGAAACTAGATTGACTGATGATAACACCTTGGAATTCGGCAACTACAGACTTTTTAAAAGTAAAACGGACAAAAAAATACTCAAAAATACACCACATCTCGGTGTTGCTTTCGCTGTCTCAAGAAACATCCTTGGTTCTATAACAAATGTCCAGCCAGTAAATAATCGACTTATGACACTATCCCTTAAGTGTGCTAACAAAAACTATACATTAATCAATGCACACCTCCCAGTTAACGAAGAAAATAAATCTAATCCTGAAAAAGTAAATAAGTCCTGGGAAATTCTAGAAAAGACTATCTCTAAAATTCCCTCTAACCATGTAAAAATCCTATTGGGTGATTTCAACGCCCAGCTAGGGAAAGAAAAAAAGTACAGGAAAACAGTCGGCGGTTTTCCCGCTCATAAATGGACTAACCATAATGGTAGAAGATTGGTTGAACTATGTTCGCAGTTTAATCTAAAAATAATGTCAACCCATTTTAAGAAGAAAATATCAAAACAAAAAACCTGGAGGTGCCCAAACACGTACATGGGTGAATTTCAAATTGACCATGTTGCCATTTCGTACCCCAATTATAAAGAGATTTTGAATGTTCAAGTCAGGAAAGGAGCAAATATAGACACGGATCACTACTTGACTAGAATCAAACTTAGCTTAAAACCTCGAAAACTTATTCAAAAGCGGCTGCTAATACCAAAGTTTGACCCAACGAAAATAAAACCAGCCCTAACAGAAGAACTTGATAAACAACCAGCACAGAACTGGCAAGAATTGAAACAAAAAATTATTAAAACAGCCTTAAAGTTGGTCCCTTTACAAAAACGTAGAAAACATCCGTGGTGGGATGAAGTTTGCGAGCAAGCAGTATTAAGCCGAAGTGAAGCATTCAAAGATTGGAATAGTCAAAAAACAGCAATAAACTATAACATATTTTTGGAAGTAAGAAAAGAAACATCGAAGCTAATTAGACAAACTAAAAGAAAATATGAAAACAATCAACTTAATGAAATAGAAAAAGATTTCCAAAAACATAACACTCGAAATTTTTACAAAACATTTAAAACTAAAGTAACAGGCTATCAACCGCAAAGTCTTTGCTTCCAAAAGGAAAACGGACAATTGGCTCTAAATAACCAAGATAATTGCAAAGAACTTGCGAAATATTTTGAACAAATACTAAACTGTCCTGAGCCATTAATCAAATTAGCAACACTAAAGCCTAAACAAACAAACCCAGATTCATTACCACCGAATGAAGATGAAATAATTAGGCAAATCAAGCGGCTTAAAAATAACAAAGCTTCTGGTGAAGATGGAATCACTGCGGAACTTTTGAAATCCGCTGGTCCAGGTACAATCAGGGAAATAACCAAAATTCTACAAGAAGTTTGGCGAACCGAACGGATTCCGGAAGATTGGAAAGATGCTCTAATCCATCCACTACATAAGAAAGGAGATAGAACGGATGTAAACAACTATAGAGGGATATCTCTTCTCCCAGTTTGTTACAAGATTCTATCTCAATGTCTACTAGACAGAGCACAGGGACAGTTAGAACCGAACATTGGTGAATATCAAGCAGGTTTTCGACCGGACAGATCCTGCCCTGAACAGATCCTGAATCTGAAGTTGATTCTAAGACATCAAAAACTGTACAATAAAAATCTCGTCTGTACATTTGTGGATTTCAAAAAAGCATATGATTCTATTGACCGCGAATCTTTATTCCGAATCTTGAAAGAACAAGGACTAGATCTGAAAACGCTGGCAATTATTAAAGCAACGTTAACTAACACAAGGTCAAAAGTTAAATTCATGGGTGAGATCTCGGAGCCCTTCGAAATTAAAACTGGAGTGAGACAAGGGGATGGACTCTCGCCACTTTTATTTAACTGTGTTCTAGAAAAAGTAATACAGGAGTGGCGTGAAAAAAAGTCGGCCCTGAATATTGACCAGCCCATTAAACTGGGGAGAACCAACATCAAAATTGATTGTCTGGCATTTGCTGATGATCTAGCAATTTTAGCTCAAGATGTATTAACGGCACAGAAACAGATTGAAATCCTAAAAGAAACAGCCGAAAATGTAGGACTCCAAATTTCCTTTGAAAAGACACAATACATGACCTGCAACAGACTAAGAACGCCATTTCTAAAAACAAAATATGGTAACATCAGACGAGTCTCTCAATTCAAATATTTGGGTGAAATAATCATGGAAAATGGGTTGGAAAAAGCAGCCAATAAGGGTAGATGTCAAAAAATGGAAACGGCATTGAGACTTACACAAAACATTTACAACAAAAAATGCCTATCTAAAAACACAAAACTGAGACATTACAACACAGTTATTAAGCCAGAATGTCTATATGCTGCGGAAACGCTCATTTTGAATAGAAGGAGGGACATCGAGGACATTGAAAGGAAGGAAAGAAAAATCATAAGAAAAATCCTAGGTCCCAAACAAATAAATAGCACAACATACCGACTTCGAGAAAACCAAGAAATCAAACAATACACAGATATACATAGCGATATGAGAAAACGAAGACTTAAGTTTTACGGACACATAAAACGGATGAATCCGAGTAGGTTAACTAGACAAATAGTCGAATTTTATGAAAATAGGAGTAAAGCTAAAGTGGAAATAATTAAATGGATTGCTGCAATTAAAGAGGACCTAAGATCAGCAAATATTACACAAAGTGAAATTCAGGATAGAGGCTGTTTCAGACACAAGGTTAACGTTTGGAAGGTTGGCCAGAGAGAAAAATGTAGGAAGACTGGAACAACTTGGTCTGACGAAAGGAAACAAGCTCATAGCGAAAGAATGAAATCAGTATGGGCACAAAGGAGGGCTAACAACAACAAACGCCTCTAATTGTACTTCGCGTGGTCCACCAGGGCCCATACGTGAATAATAATATATATACATATATATATATATATATATATATATATATATATATATATATATATATATATATATATATATATATATATACAGTATAATTTGACATAAGACACCTTTTTTATTGCAAGTGATGGACTAATACTTCCAAATGAAAAGTTGTAGGAAATAACTTGACTAAAAAAAATCTACAAATAAGGCTTTCCGGTGTTACCAGATTTCTTCAATAGCTACTAAAACAATATTTTTTTAAATGGCAACACCGTATTTGTTCAACATAATTTTAGAACAAACAACGTTTTAGAACAATTGGCAAAAACAATTAAAATAATCTGCAGTCGACAGGAACTAAAAGAAGCTAACATGGCAATAGTAGACCTTGAAAATTAAACAAGAATTATGTTGTTTGAAAGGAACCATCATTATTGTGCTGCCGTTGTGTTATTTGAAAGCTGTTGTATTTGAATATGTACAAAAAATAACGTTTGTTCCGTTCATTACTTACGTTTCTCATTTTTTATGGATGATAATTGGCAGGGGATCGATTATCATGTGGGATCAATATCAAAGTGGCCCACACCTTTGACTGAGAACAATCTACTTCTTGGGCAATATTGTGCGTTGACTTGTGAGGAATTTCCACATTACTGAAGGAAATATTCTTCTTTATATTTCCTTCAGTAACAATATTTTTGCGCCTTTTGCGGATACTTGGACGAACACTGCCAGTTGCTTTTAGTTTTACTAATTTATTTCTTAAAAAATCCGGATTTAGAAGGGACTTATTGGGATGTGATGCATATATAAATTATTACGCATAGAAGTAATGTTACTTGTTTTCTCCTAGAGATGAGTTGTAGATTTTTAAAAAATTTAAAAAATATTTTGACGCAATTCGCTGTTGGATTAAAATAAAATTGTCAAACCAAGTATATTTTGACTCACACTTTATAAAACAGCCAATCGGAAAACAAAAAGGCAACTGTATTTAAGTAAATGTAATTACTATCCTGTAAAATTATAAAAACGCCTCCATTTAATCGAATACCATAAGTACAGATGAAATACTAGCTGAATAGTATATGTTTAACAAAAAGGGTTTCGTAATTAACTGAATTAATGAAATGGAAATATTTATCACAACCAATAGAGGGAATAAATTTCATAAATAATTGGAACTAATCAAATAGAAATAGTTACTAGAATCAATATAGAGAATGAATAAATTAGTGGACTAAAATTATATCATTTAACATAAGAGGTGATGTTATTCTTTTTCACCCAGGGATTATTTGATTATTTTTCAAAAATTAATGAATTATTGTTGTAACAGCATACGCTATTGGAGGAATATACAGGGGGTGCAAAAGTAGTTCTACACTTATAAGAGTTATACAGAGTATACATTGACGTGATTATGGATACAGTCATTCCATAATTACGGCTATAGTATGATAATGAAAATTTCTATTTACAGCAAGATCTCCCCATGAAGGAGCCCATGCCATCACACTGCTTTAGTTTCTTGACAAATAATTACGCATTAGGTGGATAGGTCGACGATGGCCAGATGAATGGCTACCACTATCAGCATACCCACTCCAATGGACTTTTTCTTTTGGATGTTATCAAAGACAAAGTATTTTCAAGAAAACCAAGCACTGGTGATGATATGAGTCAATTCGGAAGAAAACCATGCAAGAAATTCATAATAATACAAACCGTGCGTGAGTATAGAAAAGTGTGCGTGAGTATAGAAACTAGACTACAGGAATGTGTAAATGCTGAAGGCCGGCAATTTGAGCACTTAAAAAATATTGTACTTAGTTGCAATTTGTATGTTATACTTATTGTGACTTAAAGCTATTGTTTTCCATAATAAAAACTGTAAACCTATTTTCGAACCTCTCTGGAGAATGGTAAAAATAAGTATACTTTGATTCACATTTTATAAAGTGACAAATCGGAAACAAAAAAGAAACTGTTTTTTAAATAAACGTAATTGCTAACTAGAAAAGTATAAAACGCCGAAAAAAAAAATAAAGGTAGTTGCCTCGCCTGGCAACAGGGGAAGTTGAATATAAGGGTGAAGGAGAAAATGAGGCCCGAGAGAAAATATCGGGGAAAGAATTGAGAGTGTGGTCAGAGAACAATTATGCACTAATATTTCATAAAATATTATGCGTATTAATTGGGAGAAATATAACTAAAATTTTAAAAATATCTTCGGTAATCTATGGAAAAAGTACATATAGCCACATATAAAAGTTTCTCCCCGCACAATTGTCAGAATGTAATTTTAGGTGGACATTTAAATTAGGTGGACTTTTAAAAACACAATATTGTTATTATCAATTTATTTTATTTATTTATTAAGATACGAAAAGAAAGAGCATAGAGTGACATAGTCCAATAGAGTGACATCATAGATGCCTGTCATACTGCCTCCTAATATAACACTGGGGAACAATTTGAAAAATAATTTCTCTTGAGTTCGATATTTTAAGCTTTTTTATACGTAAATTAACATGCTAATTCCAAAACTTTATTTAGATTTTTTCTATCACGTCAAGTTTTTTCTCTACAGTTGTTGCGCATCCGACTAAGCTTGGCGAATCACAGAAGTCACTATTGCTCTCCTACCGGCGAATCTTCTTCGACCTAGGACTGGGGGCGTGAGTGACGTTGCGTCATCGAAAACTAGTTCGGTCAGTTACGCATGAGGTGCTAAAGTACGCGGGTCTGTGTCGCTCTGATATAGTGAAGTCAAAGTACACATACACAACTACAGATTTTCGTTATGTCTGCCTCTGGTAGTTCTCGTCGTAAATGCTTAAACAACCCTGATTCATTTTGTTATATATGTGGCAGTTTTACCATCCCCATTCAACGGGGTACTAATATTAGTACATTTGTTAGGCAAGCCTATTTTGCTTATTTTAAAGTGAAAATAGGTGACCACGATAAATCATGGGCCCCTCATAAAGTGTGCAAGAAGTGTGTAGAGAGTTTACGAATGTGGACGAACACGTAATAAACTTTCGTTTGGTATACCAATGGTTTGGCGAGAGCCCAAAGATCACTTAAGTGATTGCTACTTTTGCATAGTGAAAACATCATGATTCAACAAGAAAAAAAAACATAAAATTGAGTACCCTAATTTACCGTCAGCTATACGCCCTGTGCCTCATTCAGCTGAAATTCCAGTGTCAGTTCTTCAAGAATTACCTTCTTTAGAAAATCAACAATGTGAATCAAGTGAAGATCGAAGTGACTCCACCGACGAAGAATTCAAAGTTTCCAATGATTCTGTTCGTAAAGGGTTCAATCAACATGACTTAAAGCATCGGAATTATTAGCATCAAGACTGCACGAAAAAAATTTGCTTGGCAAAGGAGCTAAAGTCACTTACTATCGATCCAGAGAAAGTGAATTTAGGCAGTACTTCAGAAATAATGACGGATTTGTATATTGCCACAACGTAGAAGGTTTAATGAAAGAATTGGCCTTTTCTAACTATAACGCAACAAATGCCAATTGTTTATAGATAGCTCAAATCGTATCTTGAAGTGTGTTCTACATAATTGAAATTTATACGGTTCAGTCCCAATAGGTCATTCAGTTTCTTTGCGTGAAGAATATGGCGACATAAAGAAAGTCATCGATTTGTTGTAATATAACATGCACCAATGGATCATCTGTGTTGACCTTAAAATGGTCTGTTTCCTTCTTGGCCAGCAACACGGGTATACCAAGTATCCCTGTTTTTTGTGCATGTGGGACAGCAGAGCTCGTGAGAAGCATTGGGTGCAATCGAACTAGCTGTCAAGATCTGACCTAAGACCTGGTGATTCAAACATTTTAAAATACTTATCGACAGAAAAAACATTGTATTTCCGCCTTTGTATATAAAACTAGGTCTCATGAAGCAATTTGTTAAGGGTTTGTCAATTGAAGGAGACTGCTTTAAGTATATCATTTCGGCATTCCCTAGCCTGTCATATGAAAAGATAAAGGCTGGTGTGTTTGATTGTCCACAGATTCGGCATCTCGTTAAAGATGAAAATTTCCCTGAAACAATGACCGAACTTGAAAGAAATGCTTGGTTGGCTTTTAAAAATATTGTTAAAGACTTTCTTGGAAATACACGAGCCCCGAACTACATCGAAATTGTTCAATAACTCTTGGAGAGCTTTAAAAAGCTTGGTTACAACATGAGCATCAAACTGCATTTCTTACATAGTCATCTTGCTAACTTCCCAGAAAATCTTGGTGCTATTAGTGATTAAACAAGATCTAAAGGTTATGGAAGCGCGGTATCAAGTAGATGGGATATCAGTATGATAGCTGACTACTGTTGGAGCATCAAGCGAGAATGTCCACAAACTGAACACTCTAGGAAAAGCTATAAGAAGAAATTTTTACCATAATATCAATTTAATTTGTAATAATATGTTAACCTCTGTAAGAATAAAATATTCTAATCTATTTGGTCAGATCTCACCTTATTTCTTTTCGTATGTACACTTTTAAGGTAAAATGAGGGGCATGCTGTAGCTTAAGAACTTGACGTGATAGAGAAAAACTGAATATTTTTTAATTCAGAGATGAAAAATTAGTCAAAAACAAGTCACAGATCCAAGTCAACAAAATTGCTGTTCCCCAGTGTAATCAATTCCATTCGGTCTCAGCACTTCGACTTTTGCCTGACGTTGAACCAACTTTCTTACTGTCTCAACTTGTCGACATATTATCAGTTAGTTAGGTATATTATAGTCAGTATCTATATTATATGAAGTTAATTTATATTGAAATATTGAAACCTAAAGAGGTTTTCGTTTTTTTGAGTTGATCATATGAAGTAATTAAAATATTTTAATACATTTATTTCTTTTTGATCATGATGATTATGTCTTATTTGATTTCTCTCTTTAATGATGTATACTTATTGACCTTCACATAAACTAATATCAAAAATTTGAAGTTACTGATTCATTTCAAGCAAGTGGTTAATTAAATTATGAATTAATTCACAAGGAAACACTGATTATTTACAGTCTGTATCATAAAAGAAGTACAACATATACATATTTCTAACTTTTTTTAACTTTTTTTTAATCACCATTATTCTCGAGTATGGCCTCACACCTTCTAGCATACTTTTCATCAGTTTTTCCGCATGGTCGGCGGATAGAGAGCGCCAAATTTTCCGAATATTACGTGCCGACTGCTTCAAATCAAACACCAGTTTTCCAGTTATCTTCTCGAAGCACCCATTTCTCATTTTTTGTGAACATTGTGTTGACCGACTTTAAGAGTCCACGCTGATCAATTTCTTGGTATCTAAATTCTCAGAACAGCTCCAAATAGCCAAAACCGCGCTTAGAGAAAGACCCCGGCCCGATCTTCACCGGTGACGGTACGCTGGATGGAACTTTTAGTGCTGATTGACCAAACACGCCAACCTGAACCAATCGCGATCTTTGTTTTTCTCAGCCCAGGCCTTGTGCTTTTCGACGTGCTTTTGAGAGAGCAGCGGTTTCAAGGTCATGGGACGGTATATCACGTTTGCCTCTTGTAAATGCCGTTGAATTGTGTTGGTGCTCACATCTATTTCCCTTTTAGACGCTGCTTCTGTGGTTGCTTGCTTGCTTGCTTGGAGACCCGGTCATCGTAGTCATCGACGTTTTTAAACAACTCAAATCTCTTGATCCACTTCTCAACGAAACTTTTTGATTTATTAATAGCTATGGCAGCCGATGAAAACGATAACTTAGATCTTAACTATACTATCTGAGACCCGTAGCAAATTCATTGGATGGAGCCCTCCCAGTAAAAATCGTCAGGTTTTTTTTGGGTCAAGGTTAAAATCAGTCAGGTTTAATTGTAATAAATCACTGAAGTAGTTACCCAACAGTATTACTAACATTGGATGCATTTTAGTTAAATATCTAATAAATTTAATTTTCAAAAGCATAGGTATTACATAATTTTAATGAAATAACAATTTAATATTAACAAGATATTTATTAATAAAATTCTTTTCTCCGAGCTTTCTGTTCCGCAAAAGTACAACATCATTAAAGTTTAAAGATCAGGCCACAGAATTTTCAATAGACAGAATAGCCAAATTACATAGCCTGTCTTGTCCCATAGAGTTCCTTAAATAGGTTTTTATTAATTTTAGTTTCGAAAATGATCTTTCAGTTAGTTCTTATTAATCCGTTCTTACTAATGCAGTTCTTTATTATTAATAATTCAGCAAGTTCTCTAATACACGAAAACTTTTCTATTTTGTCTCTGAAGGTGGACCGAAAACTGAGAATTTCCCTGGCAAATGATTCAGATATATCTTTTTTATATATATCAACAAATTCTAGAGCTTTTTTTATTAGTTGTGCCATTTAAATTTTGCAAAGTGGCAGGTTTCAAAACAATGAAATTGGAAACAATTTCATTCATTGGAAGGAAACGCGATTTCTGTTGATTAATAATGATGTCCAATACTCGATAAAATATATTCACTTTGAACAAACTTTTCTGATCTTGGAGATGCTCATCTTCGCAAAGTTCGTCAAAATGGCGTTTCACTTTCCTCTGACAAGTTTTAAAAAAATTCAGAGTTGATGGACCATTTTTCTGCTACACTATTTGCTTCCTTTTTTAAATTTTCAAATTTATGTCTATACCTTTCCAATTTTTCCAACAAATTTTCAAACGTTTAAAGGCATTTGCAAGATCGGTGGGTTTAGACTGAAGTGCTTTAGATACTGCATCGATAGTTTGTAGAATTTTACAATGGAAAACCAATAACATAATAAAATTGTAGTTCTCGCTCTTCTTCTTGAATGAAATAGCTTCATTTCTTTCATCTGATTTACAATTTAACAGAATTGTTTTCATTAGCGCTTTTTGGACTTCAACAACACAAACTTTTAAAGCAAAAATAGCATCATAACGTCCTGCCCATCTAGTAGGGTTCAATGTTTTTAATGTTATCGAAGTTGAAGACTCCAATTCTTTATCAGATATAAAACTTGATAAGATATTCTATCTTTTGATACTATGTCCAAAAAAATTATAAATTTGTTGAACTGTTTGAAAAAAATGTTGTATATCAATAACCTCTCTTACTGCATAATTAAGACCAGATTTAAGTTGTGAGTAACACAGTGAACATACACCGCATTTGGCTCGATATCTTTTCTGAGTTTTTGAACTCCACCATAAGTGCCTTTCATTGTGCTAGCACCATCATATCCTTGTCCTCGACACTTATTTAGATGTACAATTTTGTCATTTATGGATTTAATAATTTGGTTGGACATTGCTAAAGCAGGTTGGTCCTTAACTTCATGAAATCCTAAAAATGACTCTTTAATGACGAGCGCCTTTGGGATTCCATGTTTCGTCTTTCTCGATCATACATAACGGTATAGTTCACACATATGATCTGTTTTTGAAATATCTTGAGCCGTATCGAATTTGATAGAGTAAAATGGTGCGGCATTTATTTCATTTATGAGTGCATTTTCTATTTTTAGAACCAGAACAGAAATGAGCTCATTTTGTATTTTTGGACTTAAGTATTTTATCTGGCCCTTTCGTTTACTTAACAATTCTTGTAAAATCGATCAAATTTTGCTAATAACTCAACAATACTCAAAAAGTTGCCTTGGGACCTTGGATCATTGCTATCTGCCTATTCTCTGTGGCCACGAAAGGCTAAATTTCACGTTGAAAGTGTCAGAGTAACATCAAGAAGTCTAGATAGTACTGGGCGCCATAAAGATTGTTCGTTATTAATCATGGACCCTTGCTCTTCATCTAGTGTTTCGTGTAGCCGCTGTTGTTGATACGTAAGACAAGAATCCAGATGAATTTTCGATGTCTCGTGTCTTTCTATGGCGTCTATAATGTTTGCAGTCGTCATAGCCTTCGATCCAAATATTTCGTATTTTTTTAGATGCCCGATTGATAATCCGATGCGAATAACCAATATAGTTCACAATACGCCTCGTGAAGTATTAAGGAATATGATAGCCATGTACGTTCAAGTTTCACGCCAGACTTGGAAACAATATAGTAATGTTTTTCTAGGAAAGATCTATTGCCACTGTCTTTTAAGAAAGGATCCTTAGGTTTATAATGTCCGTTTTCGATCATAAACCGTTTCACTTGATCATTTAGTTCTTTAAAATTACCGTTATCAGTAATATATGGTGAAGATGCAATATTGTTCACACTAACATATGATTCACTTTGATTTTTGCTTGTACCTTGTTGTGGTTGTTCTGGATCTGGATATACAACTGGTGTCGGGTACTGCATCTGCTATACTGTTACTTTTAGTTACGTCCAATTCTTCACTTTCGGAACACTGTTCACTCTCTTTTTCATCAATAAAGTCATTATACTTAAAGTACTGACTAATTTTACCGAGCTATAACTAGCTCGCCGGCGCCACCAAGTGTCGCGTCAAAAAATGAAACAACCAATGGATGCGTTCTAAAATTGATCGACGTCCTTTTCTTATGAATGCGTTTAAATCTTAATAATTTATTTGAATTTGTATATGGTCTTTAGTTGTGTCTAACTTTAATTGATTTTAAGTATTTATGTCAAATTTTTACTAAATTTTGTTAAAAATGTTAGGATATTTCTGAGCTGGCGGCCTCTCGGACCGGGGGGCCCCCGTCGGGTCGGGGACCCGTGGCATTTTAAGTGCCAGTAGCGTAACACTATAGTTACGCCACTGTCTTTTTAGGTTTGTTTTTTTTTTTTGGGTTTGCAAAGGAAAATTGCCTCGAAACGCTTTGCGTACTTGGAATTCAGTTTGGAATAGACGCTTCAACTTTGAAATTTCGAGAGATATTGAAATGAATCTATGTTTACCCCTTAGCACTCTGACGGTACATTCGCATTGCGAAAAAGAACCAGAGATATCTGTTGTACTTTCGAAAAAAAAAGAGTATACTATCTTCTAACACAGATTAAGATCTGCTCTAAATAGCTGATCTATTTAAGAATAGTTCGCTATTTTTGATGCATTTATTAGTAGAGTGCTTATAATTTTTCAGTAATTGGGCATGTAGCGTGTAATTTGAACATGTAGTTGACATCAGTACCCGTACTTACAAGGGATTATATAGGCAAAGCCTAACCAGAGTATTTTCGTTTTCATCCAATCAATTTAAATCATTCAGCATTCAGCTCACATTCATTCAGCTCACATTCGCGTCAGGCCATAGTATTCGTTTTTCTTCTGTATTTTTTTTTCTGTAAGGCAATATTCATTGTTGTTTGTTATGAAATATCATTTAAGTTCGGTATAAGAATTAAGTCTTACAAACGAAAATGTAGCATATATTCCTTTGGATTTTCAGGATGTGTTTTGTAGAAATTCTCTACCAAAGCCAATGCTCTTAAACGTTTAGTACGAAAAAACAATTCAACCATTATGAAATGAACTTGCGAGAAGAATCTTAATCGCGTTTATGTTTTTAAAATAAGAATTTCGTCTACAGAAAAAAATACTAAATAAATAAGCAAAGATTAATATTTAAAATTTCCAATATATTTAAAATTGTATGTATAACAATGTTTCAATACACAGTGCTTTTTTCAAATACAAACTATGTTAAACTAAAAGTACGAAGAGTACTTACCACTTAACCTATCCATTGACATAATAATACCATAAAACATGATAGTGGGGAAACCCATTTTTTGTCAGTCTAGGAGGGCATATAAGTTTAATAATTGTGAACCATTCAAGTCTAGCTGGACATTTAGCAAAATATCCAGTTTTTTCCTTTTATTAATTTCTAGGTTCTCTAAGTGATTTAACTTTTTGAATTTATACTCATTATGTAACATTTTAAAATAATCATTGAAAGTATGCTTTTCTAACATTAAGCAGTTAGCATAATGAGAATTATTTTGTAACTTCTGTTATGTTCATTGAGTCTACTAAAGAAAGATCTTCCTCTTTTTCCAACATATGGTAGACTTTTGGACACGACCCGCATTTAATTCTATACAATCCTGATTTATAGAGTTTATTTGTTTGACTTTTATTGTTTTTAATGAGGCGTCCAAGACTATTGTTTGTTTCAAAAGCAATATTTATATCGTTGGTTTTGGATAAATCTAGACACTAATTTGGTTACTTTTTCCGTGTTTGTAATAGTTTTATACGCTGCATTCTTCATATTATTGACAGGATATATTAAATTAGCGATTTTATTACAACTTCTTTTATTAATAATTTTATGTAAAATGTTCGGGTTGATTCTGTTATTTACTGCGATCTCTTTTGATGACTTTTAATTCATTATTATAATTATCTATTGACAAAGGGATATTTAATAATATATTTATAAATGAATTAAATGCTGCCATCTTTTGTGGATATGGATGCCAAGATTTATTTTGTATAACTAAATATGTATGTGATAGTTTATAAAAAATTGTAAAATCATGTTTATTGTCTTTTCTAGTAATTGTTAGGTCTAAAGAGTTAGTAAAATACTATTATGTTGCTCTCCTTCAACAGTCAATTTAATGTTCTTATGTAAAGAATTTGTATAAGTTAAGAATTGATTTAGCCTTCAAGAGAATGGAGATTGGTTATCATGATATCGATTTTGTTTATGATTTCTTCATTAATAAATCCTCATTGGAACGTCCTAAGAGCGTCACTCCGGCTGATTGGACTATATCGAAACTTATTCAACCACTTCAATCAGTATAGAAAAAGACTATATCTATAGAATGTACCAAATAATAATTGTATTCCAAATACCATCGAAAAAATCAGCAAAAATAAAAAAAATACATTAAAATGAGGTGTTCTATTAAAACTGTCATATCTAGGCGAAATTAATAGATAAAAAGTTTCTTCTAACGGCATTTAAAAGGGAACTTAATGTACTTTCAAATACTTATTACATAATTTAGCTTTATTTAAAAATATATATTTATTTAGTTAGGTAAAGTTCACTGGTATGATGCTCTTCAAAAACCGATTTGGTCTCGCTTTCACTCTCTTTGTCGTCGAAAATATCAGCTGCCTCATATGAAGCTTTTACTTCAGAGGCACAGCAAGTACGAGAACTCGTGTTCATTTTGAGCTAAATAGAAAATGAAAGAAACCCATAAATAAATGTTAAAAAATTAAAAATCAATGTTTTCAACAAAGATACTATAGAAAATATAATATTTATGATTTATTTACCACAAACTGTGTCAAGATCGGAAAAAACACTAAACACACTAAAATGATTATTTAACGCTTTTTATTTATTGATACAACAACAGCACTGAGTGGCGTATACCCATAGGCTGAATACGGTTACTTATATTTTTGTTAGTATTCACACCTTAAGATGGCTATGGTGGGGGATTTGTAGTGAGGATAGTAAAATGTTTTCCCCCACTCAAAGTCATCCCCTCAACGTGACCATTTATAAAGGAAAAACACTTTTAATTCATCCCTGGGTATCCTTTATCCAGTGCTTCTCTTGAGGATTAATTGTCTATCAGAACCTGTAAAACAAATTAGAATTTCATTACCATATCCTACCAGTAAAGTGATGATTTAAATTGATGTTGATTTGTCTTATTATCTAAGATGTCCATAAAAATGTCTGACAGTAAAGGACCTAAAGGATTCCCCATTATCAAACCGTCATTCGAAACATAAAATTAATTATCATATTCAAAATAATCCTGATCCAACGTAATTGACAGCTCTAAAATTTCTTGTTTCATTATTAAATTAGTTTTATTTTTAAGAAGTAATTTGTCAACTAATTATATTACATTATTTGGTGGTATACTCGGGAGTAAATTTTGTACATCGAAAGAAATTAGTTTGGATTTTTTGTGTAAATTAATATATACATATTTTATTGGTAAGAGCATATGTATTTAGAATGGCATATTTTGGTTTAAAATTCGTATATTGTAAAATGATCTTAATCAACTTATTTAATAATTTGATTGAAGGAGCTGTAACAAATGAAACTACTGGTCTAATTGGGTAATTATCTTTGGATAATTTTATAAGCGAGTAATACTTTGGTGCCTGAGAATTTATCATTATTAATTGTTAATAATATACAAATCTGTTATTATTTGTTTTATTCTTTTATGAAAGGTATTCGTAGGATCAGAATTAATTTTGTTAAATTTCCCTGAATTTAAAAATTATTAGTTTTTTATATATAGTTATCTCTATACATCGCAACAATGGACTTACCCTTTCCGCTCTTGTCATTATGATGTTGCTTTCTTTTTTCTTATTAATCCTTTTCGCTATATGGTATTCAGACATGTGATAAGACTCAGTATAAGACATGTGATTATTTGAGCCACTCTATGTCTAAACATGACCTGAAATGATCACTCGATTCCGTTTTTTTTCCTCAGTGAGTAAACGCGCTACTTATCACGCTGATAGCTCTCTCATGCCCAAATGTTTGTCTAGGATGTTCCATACACATTCATCTGAAATGTTTATGATCTCAACAAACTCTCCAGCCTTCACACTGTGATTTGTCATCATGATATCATGGATCTTGTTTATCACTTCCTCACTAATAACCTCACTGGAACGTCCTAAGAGCGTCACTCCGGCTGATTAGACTATATCGAAACTTATTAAACCACTTACTAATCATGAACTGTAAAGAAATATAGTTACGTTTACGTTTTTAAGTTTCCTTTGGTTTGAGATATTATTGTTCTACGCAAAAAGTAGTATTTAATAAACACATGAAATTCGCATTTTTTACGGTAAACATTATTCATGATAAATATGCAAAAATATCGAATTTATCTGCTTTCGAAGGCTATAAAAAAAACTAAAAAGAAAGCAGCTAATGGTGACATGGTATACTACCCTATGGTGACTGGTATACCACCCTATGGTAACCCGGCCCTGACCTAGGTACCAGGTATGCATAAAAAGTGAACCCGTGGAGAATATTAAAGATATTCAAAAACAAGATATTCAAAGTTATTTGTGCTCTACAGAAGTGGCGTGCTAAAGCAATGGGCAATATTGTGTTGAGCATGGATAAATTGTCCTTGTTTTTGAATATTTTTAATATTTTCTACGGACCCACTTGTAACTTTTCTTGCAAAACTGTTTGTCACATTGGCTTGAAATGTATGGACTGTTACAAGAAAGGAAGCAACCTTACAAAAATGCAATTACCATTGCGATCGTACCATCTGTTGAATAAGCATTTGCTTTTTCACTTTATGCTCGTAGCTATAATAGAGATAGTTGCTTTCACAATTATTGTAGAAAACCAATTCCACGTATAATATCCAAATAAACGCTCAAGAACGGAAAGTAATTTACTAACGCCTTAATATAATCTAGACATTCCGCCTCTCGCAAGTTTGTATTTCAGTAATTGAACATATGTTTAATTTTCTGAGTTAAATCCGAATAAAATCAGATGTCGAATTGTCAGATTATGGCAATTATTATAATGATCTATTATTATAATCATCATTATGATAAATCAAACGTTTTTAATTATTGTGACGAAATTCAGGAAATATCCGATAAAATCTCAAACAATGTTTGTAATTAAAAGTTTTTCGAACTCCGTGAAAATAACTGGGATAAAACAATTTGCGCACAGGAATATTAATTCAATTTACGATATGAAAGGTTTACTATTTATCATAATTCAAATTTTACCACTAAATTTACTATTTGACACGAGTACATTAAAAAATTTTATCAACTTTGATATTGCCATAAAATATTTGAATTTCATTTAAAAAGAACCATTTGAACATCAACAATGAAATATTAACTTTCGATGTAATGGCAAAAAAATAGCTTAAATTCCATTAGATTTTCGATAGTTTAATTGGTTAAAAAATAATAGAAGATTAAAAAATTCACTTAACATTGATTAAATATACCTTCAAAATATCATTAGATATGTAATAGTTTTGAACGTTGCATTTTTGATATTATTGACCGGCTATATTAAATTAATGGTTTTATTATAACTTTTTTTTATTAATTATTTTATATACGGGAAAAGTTATCAAATTAATGTCCAGATATTTATTTAAAATAAACACTATAAATATTGTTTTTAAAGCAAACAATAGTTTAGGATGCCTCATTAAAAACAATAAAAGTCAAACAAATAAACTGTATAAATCAGGAGTTTATTTAATTGAGTGCGGGTCGTGTCCAAAAGTCAATGTTGGACAAACAGGAAGATCTTTCTCTACTAGGCTCAACGAACATAAAAGAAGCTACACTAAACAAGAAAATAATTCTCATTATGCTAACCACTTAGTGTTAGAAAAGCATACTTTCAATGATAATCTTATATTGTTATATAATGAAAATAAATCCAAAAAATTAAATCTTTTGGAGAGCCTGGAAATTATTAATATAAATTTTCTATCTCTATCATGTTTCTTATTCACTATCATGTTTCTTATTCACTATCATGTTTTATGGTATTATTAGGTCGATGGACACTTTAAGTTGTAATTACTTTTCTCACTGTTAGTTTAGCTTAGTTTGTATTTTAAAAAGGCACTGTGTCGAAACAGTTGTCATACATACAATTTTAAATATAGTGGAAATTTTTAGATATTAATCTTTGCTAATTTATTTAAAATAAATTTCCATCAGTATTCCAAGTATCGGCTATCTCAGTTAAATTAACAATGTTTCTTTTTCACAGTCAAATAAAATCTAAATTTTTATTTTTCTTTTAAATTAGACCTTTATTCAGGCCGCATTCAAAAAAGGGTGAGAGATGACCATCAACTCTGACAGAGAAGGTCCTAAATGATGATGATAGAAATATCATAAATAATAAAATTTTTTGATGTACAGAAATAGGTGTTTTCTGATGACATGGTCATAAAGGTATTTGATGATACCGTGTCTTCAGATGGTATTGAAAGTGGATTTCATGTCCAATTAGATGGTAACACCTGGTAATATTTTGTGGATTTTTGCGGAATCCTTATTGATAAGGATCAACCTGTCGTTTAGTTTTAGGAACCAAGATAGTCTGCGACCCACTATTCCTCCAAGGTGATCTTGCTAGCGAGATCTCCGTTAGCGAGAGAGGTTGGTAGCTTTAGGTTAGAGAGCGAGGTTTGCCAGTTTTCTGAACAGGAATGAGAACTGAATCACGTCAGGTAAAAGGGAAGAAGCCCTGTAGCCATAGTCATTATAAACATTGAGAAACAGGAATTTGATATAGAAGGGTATATATGTGAGGAGAGGAATATTGATACCACCAGGGCCTGAGGCGCAATTTATACATCTGATGAGGGTTTCTGATGAGGATCTGCGACGTATACAATTAGGATCAAGATTGGAGTTGATTGAGCCGGAGGAAAACTGAAAAGCAAAGTGCTGGGCTATCTTGGCGAAGAGTGGGTTGGAAACCTTGGAATCTGCGCTCTTTGTTCCAAAAGTCAGCTTTAGAGACCATGACTTACGTTTGGAGGAGAAAATAGTGCATTTAACTGTAGCTCAACATTTCTTGAATGTGATAGACTAGAAGTTCTATTAACGATTCTCTATTTAACCAGAGTTATTTGTAATGAAAATTTAGTTAATGTAATAATGTGTAGAGTAAAAGATCATGATGTAAGCATAGAGATGCTCCTTCAATCAGTGCAAAATATTTAGTTTACATCCAAAGAAAGTTATCATATGCGTTTAGCGGGAGTGGAAAGAAATGGTTTATTGTGAGCTGCTACGTGACAACTAGACCATCAGTTAGGAGAAATACTGTTCACAACAAGCTGAATTAAAACGAGCTATCGCCCAGAAATGGCCTGAATTAGTTAATAGAAAGGGCCTTGCGTTCCACTGAGGCAATACTAGACCTCACATTTTTTGCCATCCGACATAAACTGTGAAAATTGTAAAAAAAATGGCTGCCAGCTCATAATCTCTAGGTTGCCTCAACCGCAACGTCTAGCTTGCCAGGCAACCTCTAGGTTGTAAACAAGTATGTTATTGTTAATTATTTACGTGTTTTTCAAGAAAATTTTATACTAAAATTGAAGTTTAATTTTTGTTATACACGTTAATACATGGTTGCCTGTAAAAAAATGGCTGCAAGTAGTGGTTGCCATGATTTTAATTAATTATTCTCGCTCTAGATGGGTGTGAGCGAGAGAGAAGAAATGATCGCACTGCTTCGTTTTGTAAATGTGTCCATAATATTCAAACGATACATTTAAACATACAATTCCAGATAGATTAACATAAGGAATTCATACGCAAGTTATAAAACCCTATATAAAAAATTTGTAAATACTGTAATCTAAATAAAAGATTTAAGAAAGAAAAAACAAAACTTGCCACAGCCTGAAAGAATAAACAAAACTCTTAGGTGGATCAGAACACATTTAAAAGCAATGATCTAATCGTAACAAGGGTCCAAAATATATACTTATCATAAATCATCTTCCAAAAATCCGATAAAATTGACACAAAAACAATTCCTAGAGGTTGATGATCACTCTCGTTTCCTTAATGCCTGGGTGAGCAAATTTTATATAAAAAATAGGTTTGAAAACCCCTTGCTAATTGGGGTTTTGAATAAAAAATAGTTACCGATTTTTTTTACATTATTTTAAAACTTTATAAATCATATTGATAACCGATGTGATAAACTTTTAAAAAATTGATTACAATTAATTGGGTTTTTGAATAAAAAATAATTATCGATTTTTTACTTTATTTTTAAACTTTATCATAAATAATATTGATAATCGATGCGAAAATGTTTATAAAAACTTCTTACAATTAATTATAAATGAATTAAATGTATAAAATTAAAAAAAAAAATCACGTGACTATGAACGCGTCGCGATTGGCTGCTATGTTTGTGACGTCAAAATACTAAAGTGTTTTCACGTCAGTACTGTTAACGGTTTCTATTCGTATATATACTGTCAAAATTATTGTTGGTTAAGTGCAAAATAAAATATTGTTGATGACTAATTTAGTTTAGTAATGTGTGACAAAGGGTTCATAAAGGCTAATTCTGATTATATACCTGCTGTGGATATTTTTATGGTCACAGATTTTCTGAAAAATGACATTCGGCTTAATTCAGCTGAAGTTCGAAGTGCTAAAGCATCGATGTAAGTTTAAAAAAAAATAATAATAATGTAAATGTAAATAAGAAACAAAACATTTCTATTAAATATAATTAAACTATTTGTAGGTTGGAACGAGAAAGTGACGGTGACACGGCTATAGGTTTTGTTTAACTTAACCGCAAAAATGGTATTAGCGCTGTAAAAGGACGAGCATATCCGGAACATAAAGTTCGGAGTAAAGCTTATACAGTTACCTTGATTATTAATGAAAAGTTAAGAAATGTCCAACACATTCAATGTCACGATTGTGCTGCTTCAACAGATAATAAATGCTCAAACAAAAAAATTATATAGTGTTATAAATAGTAATATTTTGTATATATTTGTAATTTTGATTTTCAAAAATAATGAAAAATGTTAAATATTGAGTAACCAAAAAATATTTTCTAGTTTTGTAATTAATTTTTTAAGCGAAAAAACAATATAAATTATAATTAGAAAAACAAAACACATACATACGGTTCAAACCGCTAATTTTATTTCAATAAAAAATTCACAAAAAATAAATATACATAATAAAACTTCCCCCAAGTAGGATAATATATTAGAGTAGATTATAAAATGTAAACTACATTAATAATAAATTCAGAATAAAAACAATTACTACCCAAAATTATATACATATTTGTTTGATTGCTTTCACTAAAGTATAATACGTTTAAAACCACAGCAATTCTTCAAACCACCACACTAAACTCTATTAACAATATTTTCAACAAAAATCCACCCATACTACATTATTGCTTTAATTAAGGTTTTCAGTATTTTTAAAAAGGTAAAGGTAAAGTGTTAGGGTTAGAGGTGCATCAGCAACTAGGCTATTTAGCGACTGGACCTACAGCTTAACGTGGGTTCCGAACCACGGTCATCAGCAGTATTTTTAAAACGATGGCGATTTTTCGCCTTACATGTTTTACAAACCACCACATTAGACTCTTAATAATATTTACAAATATAAATAAATCTGGCTGCCAACTAACTCTAATATATGACCAGCCGGAGATTTCCCAAATAAGAGAAATCACCTTTTTGAGTGGAACACTTTTATAGTAGAAATGTGTGACTCTCCTGTTAATGTCTACCTAGTAGAAAAACACTATGTACCACAACATACCTTGGAATCACAATCAGCCTACCATCAGTCTTCAATGCCTATAATAAATTTCTAACCTATGTTTAAACATACCTTATCAAATAAACATGTTCAATCAATAGACGAAATGTACCAAAATCCTGAAAAACACTAAATATTTTAACTGTTTCGTTTTATTAAGAACAGAATTTTCCATTTTCTTTATTTTTGTTTGGATAGTAAGTTTGTTTTCTATTTTTCTTTTTTTGCATACTCCTTCAGCTGTTTGTTTTGATTCTATGGAAAACTGCTTTGCCAGTCCTTAATTTAACTAGTTCATGTTCATCCAACTGATCACACAAATTTCTGTACTTTCCGACCATCTACAAACTAGATTATCCTGTAAAACTTTCATAAGTATAAGACTTGTCATATACGATTACCGTCCAAATTGGTAGTCGAATTTCATTCTTGTCTAATTCTTGAATATTTTTATTTGTATCCTATAAAATAAACGATCCTGTAGGGCTTTCTTATTGTTAGTACCCTCGGTTGTGTTGCTACATAGATTCTAAGTAGATTCTTTGCAGACACTGAGTAATATTCCTTCTTATAAATTTGGCAGATTAATTTGTTTTCCCTACATGAATTAAATAATATAAATAAAAGTTATAAAAACGAATGCAAAAAAACAAAAGCAACCCTAATCTGATTTCATTCTGAACTTACCTTTGAGCCTCTATATCTTATGTAAAGATATGAGTATAACAACGAAAACCGAACCGAAAGCCTAAATAACAATTATAAGCAAGTATATTTTCAAATCGATAGCAAACCAACAAATGCAGTCAAATATGTAGGTTAAACCAATAGTACAATGACTAAGATCGATAAATTGTTTTATTTACCCGAGACTCCGATTCTTTCCGAAAGTCTTCAGAAAGAGCGCGAAAAGAAGTTTCGGTATAACCATTGAATATTTTATATTTAAAGGGTATAACTTTCGAATTGCTCGAAGCCGAACCGATACTGGCGATATTGGCCTTTGGTACAATTGAGAGGTCACAATGGTTCCGGTTTTTTTCAGGAATTGTCGGCGTGTCATCGGTACTAGGTTTAAAAATTTATTTCCAATTTGATATAACTTTTTAATTATAAGGAAAAAAATAAAAATAATAATAGTTTTGTTATAAAACTTATATATGATCTTTCTATTTATGACTAAAAAAGAATTGTTCAAAAGCCCAATTATAAATGAATTAAAATATATAAAATTTATAAAAAAATCACGTGACTGTGAAAGCGCCACGATTGTCTGCCATGTTTGTGACATTATTATGTTAAAGTGTTTTCACGTAAGTACTGTCAACAGCTTCTACCTGTCTATATGATGTAAACATTTTTGAAGTTTAGTGCAAAAAAATATTGTTGGTTACTAATTTACTTCAGAAATGCATGACAAAGAGTTCATAAAGGTCAATGCTGATAATATACCTGGTGTGGATATTTTTATCGTCACAGATTTTCTCAAAAATGACATTAGGTTTAATTCAGCTAAAGTTCGAGGTGCTAAAGCATCAAGTTGAGTTTTTTTTTTTAAATGATAATGTAAATGTAAATAAGAAACAAAATATTTCTATTAAATATAATTAAATTATTTGTAGGGTGTCATGCAAAAGTTACGCTGACAATGCCAAGTTATGTTCAATTTAACCACAAACATGGCATTTGCACGGTGAAAGGACGTATATGTCCAGAACCAGTGGCGGCTCGTGGGTTTTTAAAATGGTAGGAGAGTGTAGAAGAAAATAGTGCTGCTAAATATTTTTTTTGCTGTCATGTTTATTCTTTTATTCTTTTATTCTATATTATTCCATATTATATTATATTCCATATATATTATTCTTTCATGAATATTTTTTTTGCTTTTAAATGCTGGAGGGGCGGCGCCCCAATGCTCTCCTTCATGAGCCGCATCAGTCCAGAACATAAAGTTCTGAGTAAATCTTATGCAGTTACCTTAATTATTAATGAAAACCTAAGAAATGTTCAAGACACTCAATGTCACCATTGTGTAGCTTCCGCAGGTAATAAAGACTCAAACATAAACAAATGATATAATGTTATAAATAATAATTTTTGTATATATTTGATGACAGGTGGTTGTAAAAATTTGATGTTATTTTAGGATTAGTACTCCAATCGTACTGTTTGGAACCATTGATTTCGACGTTTAACATCTTGTGGAACATTTAAAAAAAATTATTCGATAGTTGTTTTTGTAGCATTTCTACAAAATGGTATGAATCAGGCATGATAACTTTTTAGATTTGACATGATAGTATATGTCCAGAACCAGTGGCGGCTCGTGGGTTTTTAAAATGGTAGGAGAGTGTAGAAGAAAATAGTGCTGCTAAATATTTTTTTTGCTGTCATGTTTATTCTTTTATTCTTTTATTCTATATTATTCCATATTATATTATATTCCATATATATTATTCTTTCATGAATATTTTTTTTGCTTTTAAATGCTGGAGGGGCGGCGCCTCAATGCTCTCCTTCATGAGCCGCATCAGTCCAGAACATAAAGTTCTGAGTAAATCTTATGCAGTTACCTTAATTATTAATGAAAACCTAAGACAAGTTCAAGACACTCAATGTCACCATTGTGTAGCTTCCGCAGGTAATAAAGACTCAAACATAAAAAAATGATATAATGTTATAAATAATAATTTTTGTATATATTTGATGACAGGTGGTTGTAAAAATTTGATGTTATTTTAGGATTAGTACTCCAATCGTACTGTTTGGAACCATTGATTTCGACGTTTAACATCTTGTGGAACATTTAAAAAAAATTATTCGGTAGTTGTTTTTGTAGCATTCCTACAAAATGGTATGAATCAGGCATGATAACTTTTTAGATTTGACATGATATGATTTAATTTCCAAAAATTCAATTTTTTGTGTTTATGGGATGTAAACTTTTTTTTTAGCTCCGGACAAAATGTTTTATATTATTTCAATTTTCAAATGTCTCCATATATCTATATTTTACAGTTCTAACTTGATGTATAACAAAATAATTTTTTATTTACTAATTACTGCAATAAAATTAGATGAGATCAATTGAATCATCAATGATAGGGGCGGTTGCACAATCAAAAGCATCAGACTTGAGGCAGCATCTCGATCTCACACGAAAAATACTCATAAAGCTAAACATTTGTTATTGTGGTATTTTGTAGTGAATAGTTTATTCAATAATTGTGGTAAGTAAATAAAGATCGAATTATTATTATCATTCAAATATAACAGTTAATAATTAATTATTGTGTTCACATAAAATCATTTTTGCCAATTTTTTTTTATGTTAGTTTGATGTTTTTCAATATCCTATAAATATACTAATTAAACTAAAATTTATTTTTTTAGAAAATGTTCTCTAAACATATAAGGAAAAGTAGCCGCGGTGAAGTATCCACTGAAATCTACGAAACGGCATGTAAAAGAATTTTGAAATCTAAAGAGACAATAAGAAGTGTTGCTAAATTATTTCATACATAGTACCATACATCCTCACAACAAGGTCTTCACTGCTGAACAAGAACGTTTACTAGTCGGCTACTGCTTAACATCTGCTAAATTATATATTGTATTTGCCGCGTCTAATTTAAGAAAATATCCCTAATTATGGGATAATAATAAACAGGCTGATAGTGATTAGTGTAAAGATATCATGAAAAGACATTCGGATATATCTATCGAGCTGGGTCCACATCAATATAAATTTGTGTTGTGCGGGGGCTGCATGTGTTGTATGTGGTGTGCCACAAAGCACTGTATGTACTCTGACACAAGTCACACACTAATATTGTCTCCGCACAGCACGTTCAAGAACCATCTGTTTACCATCAGATAATTCAAACAAATTGTTCCAGTAAATTCAACACGCACGCAAAATTTTATTAGTGTGGACCTAGCTTTAGAGTTCCAGAAGTTAAAAATTTTGCACGTATACTCCTGAAAAATTAGAGATAGAAGCGAAAAGCAATGATAAATAAAAATCAAAGATCAATTCTTCTATTGGAACCTTTGGTGTGTAACACTAAACTTGAAGAGATTCACCACTAAACACCAACTTTCCTTGAACTGCTCGACGCACGTTTCGCTAACCATGTTAGCATCATCAGGAGATGATTAAAATTTTTGCTAACATGGTTAGCGAAACGTGCAGTTTGGCCACTGCATTTTATGGAAGATTTAGAGTCTTATTTGCATTTCTTCGAGGTATGTTTCTGTCTGTGTT